>VZSZ01009742.1:0-15216 GCA_013398815.1 Ibidorhyncha struthersii | reverse complement strand
CCCCCCGGGGTTCACCACCGTTCCCTCACTCGTAGTCGCCCGTCGGCATCGCGCTCCCACCGTCCTCACGCACGGCGACCGGAAGGAGGCGCCACACTTCCGGCGGCGCTGCGCCACTTCCGGCGTGGGAAAAGCGGAAGGGGGAGCGCGCTGCATGGCGGGAAGCGGTTGCTAAGCAACACCTCAGTAGCCCCCCGCGGGGCTGAGGCCTAGGCTAGGCCGAGAGATAGGAAAAGGGTTTATAATTCATAGGAGAGATTTATTTGAAGAAATATTACAACATATAAAAACTACATAAAGTATCAATTCCCACTTGTACAAAGCGGCCGATTATTTTTCAATAGAATGCGGCGTAAAAACAGGGAGCAGGACCGGGAGTTGAAGGGGGGGCGTGTCCCACAGGGCCCTGCCAGGGCGGTAGTGGAGTTCAACCATGACAGAGAGCGGCGAAGGGCAGCCAGGAGAGAGACACGAGCAGGGCTGGGGGGTGGCATGAGCCATGGCAGGTCCCCCATGGGCCAGGAATTAAAATTAAAAAAAAAACAAAAAACAAAAAACCCCAAAACAACAAACTCAAACAAAAAAAAAATCAAATAAAACAAACAAAAAAAGGGGGATTAAAATAAATCAGTGCATGTTTAGGAGTCCTGGTGCCAGAGGAGAGGCCACGCATCAGTCAGCGGTTTCCATGGTCTCCATCTTCTCCACGGTCTCCATCTTCACCGTGGTCTCCATCTTTTCTGGGGCGCTGAGGTCTGGGGAGAGAGAAGAGGGGGTGACACTGCCGTGCCGCAACCCAGGACCCCCCACGCAGGAGGGCAGAGGCCAGAGACTGTGTATCCAACCCCACGGCACAGGGAAGGGGGCGGCGGAGGCTCCCGGCACAGCACCTACCTGCCGTGTCTTCCCTCAGCTTCGCCACCATGCACGACTTGATCTCCAGCCCGATGGCTTTGGCTAGAGGAGGAGGCACCGCGTTACCGACCTGCAACAGAGAGAAGGTTAATGCTGGGCACCGGCTCCGCCACAACACCGGCAATGGCACTGGCAAGAGGTTTGCCACCGGCACTGACCTGTCTGTGCTTGTCGAGGATGTTCCCGAAGAGGCGATATGTATCGGGGAAGCCCTGGGAGCGGGCGCACTCCCTCACGCTCACCACCCGGTGCTGCTCCGGGTGCAGCACCCGACCCTACGACAGCAAATAAAACCCAATGGTCAGGCCTTGGACAGGATCCCCCACAACATCCCGCTCTGCACCTTGGGGAGATGGATTTCATGGGTGGGCTGTTCGGTGGACGAAGAACTGCCTGGACGGTGGCATCCAGAGGGTGGTGGTCAACGGCTCCATGTCCAGATGGGACCAACACTATTCAGTATCTCCATCAATGATGGTGGGAGCAAGGGCACCCTCCGTAAGTTTGCGGATGACACCAAGCTGAGTGGTGTGGTGACACACTGGAGGGACGGGATGCCATCCAGAGGGACCTGGACACGCTTGAGAAGTGGGCCCATGTGAACTTCGTGAGGTTCAACAAGGCCGTGTACAGGGTCCTGCACCAGGTGAGGGCTACCCCCGGTATCAGCACAGGCTGGGGATGGAGGGATGGATGGAGAGCAGCCCTGGGGTGAAGGACTGGGGGGTGGTGGTGGGGGAGAAGCCGGTCACAAGCCGGCAACGTGCGCCAGCAGCCCAGCAAGCCCCCAGCAACCCCGGCTGTGTCCCCAGCAGCGTGGCCAGCAGGGCGAGGGGGGGGATTGTGCCCCTCTGCTGCACTCGGGGGAGACCCCCCTGCAGTGCTGCCTCCAGCTCGGGGGGTCCCAACATGGGAAAGACATGGACCTGTTGGAGCAAGTCCAGAGGAGGCCCCGGAGATGCTGCGAGGGCTGGAGCCCCTCTGCTGGGAGGACAGGCCGGGAGAGTTGGGGGGGTTCAGCCTGGAGAAGAGAAGGCTCCGCGGAGACCTCAGAGCCCCTTCCAGTGCCTAAAGGGACTCCAGGAGAGCTGGGGAGGGACTCTGGATCAGGGAGGGGAGCCGTGGGACGAGGGGGAGCGGTTTTACACTGCAAGGGGCGGGATTTCAGGCAGATATCGGGGAGAAATTGTTGCCTGTGCGGGTGGTGAGCCCCTGGCGCAGGTTGCCCCAAGAATCTGTGGCTGCCCCATCCCTGGAGGTATTCAAGGCCAGGTTGGACGGGGCTTGGGGCAACCTGGGCTGGGGGGGGTATCCCTGCCCAGGGCAGGGGGTTGGACTAATGGCCTGTAAAGGTCCCTTCCAACCCAAACTATTCTATGATTCTATGATGACAGCAGCCATTCGGCGATGCCTGCCCCTGCCTAGCAGAGGGGACGGACCCGGCGGCACCAACCTGCTTGCCCATGGGCTCAGGGTTGGTGACGGTGGTGCTGAAGAAGCCGTCCCACTCCAGGCGTCCATAGAGTCCGGCCCAGTGGTTGTGCCGGTTGCCAGTATGGGGCAGGCACCAAGGGATAAGGGTGTTGAATTGCCGGTCTGCGGGGTCACAGGGCTTGCCTGGGAAGATGAAGAGGGTGAGGAGGGGGCAGAGAGGTGGTCACAGATGTTTTTGGGGAGCCAGCACCTACCTTCGGCACAGGAGCAGACCCCCCGCAGCGCCCCGGAGCTGCTGCGGCCATTTTTCTTCTCATGGTGCGTGTACCGCAACTTGCGTGTGGTCGTGCCGTCCGACAGTCGCACCTCGATGTTGGGCAGGTCACGCCAATCAGAACCCGGGGCCAAGGGGATGTGTCTCATCCGCGCTGCGACTAGGGCACTCATGTCCTGCCAGCAACAAGCCCACTGTCACCGCAGGGGACAAAGAGAGACACCGGCCACCCCAAGAGCCCCGGTCCTCTCTCCGGGGGAGAGGAGTAAGTCCCAGCAGCTCTGCCAGCCTCATCTTTGGGAAAGTTAACCAGGGAAGACTTGGGGATGGTCCCTCTCACCCCACCTCACATTGAGCCCACCCTTGACCCCCATCTCAGTTTGGGTCTGGGGGGTCCAAGTGCAGCCCAGACCCCCGTTGAGACCCCGGCACCCGCACCTTGCAGATATGGTCCCTGAGGATGGGCTGATACTGCGAGCCCCGGATCTGCCGCTGGAACCAGGACTGGGGCTCCCCGTTGTAGGAGATCTCCAGGGCGGAGGCACCGTTCCTGATCTCTGGCAGGTCGGACATGGTGTCCCGCACGGTGATGGTGCGGAAGGGGCCGGAATATGTCCTGGGAGGAAGGAGGGAGCTGTGAGCAGCCAAGATTTCGCCCTCACCAGCCCCAGCACAGCTCCAAAGGCTCACCGGGTGATATTGCTAACAAACTTCTTGTCGTCCACCACGACGCTCAGCTGACAGGCACGGGGTGCAAACACGTGCAAAGGCTCGGGGAACATGGGCAGCTTCTCGCCGGGAGCTGCGGCAAGGACGATGGCTCTCCGCCGCGTTTGGGCCACACCGTACTGGCCAGCCTGGGAAGGAAGGGACTAGTCCTGAAGGGGCTGGAGCATCCCCACATCCAGTCTGTGCCGTCAAAGAACTGAGAACATCCCCCAAACCACCCAGGGAAGCCAAGGAACGACGCAGACAACTGCTCCTTTGGAGGGGACGGTTCGTGGCAGAGCCGGGTGAGAGGAGAAGGGTTTTAACCCTGGTTAACTGTCTTAGGGTCACCCACCACCCTACCTGTAGGACCCCGAATGTGCACTGGTAACCCATGCGGACAAGGCAGCGCAGGGTGAGCTTCAGCACCATGGAACGCTTGAAGGACACAAAGTTCCTGACGTTCTCCAGAAGGAAGAACCGCGGTCTGTAGTAGTCGCAGTAGCTGCGAGGAGGGAGAGGGACATGCGAGCAAGGACAGAGCAACATTTGAGGTGGGGGTCCGCACCCGCACACCAACACAGCTCCTCACCATCTCCTCTGCTCACCTGAGGAAGGAGACCACCAGGGAGTTCTTGAACTTGGAGTAGGTGCGGGAGTTGAAGCGGTTCATGCCACTGAAGCCTTGGCACGGGGGACCACCGCACAGCATCTCCACATCCCCCTTCTGCGGCAGCTTTTGCCCCAGCGAGTTGGTCTTCTCACCAGACATGACCAGCTTCAGCAGGACGTTGCAATCCTCCGTGAAGACGGTAGTGCCAGGATTGTTCAGCCGGAAAGCCTGGGCGGCCGGTTCCCACATCTCGATGGCCCAGAGCGTCTCCGACACGCCTGGGGAGACAAAGCGGAGGATCTTGAGCCTGTGCGGAGGAGCAGAGCACTGGCTCACACCCCCTGATCCGGCACGTGCCGAACACAACCACCAGCTCGGAGGAATCAAGCAGCCAGCGCTGATGCCCGTCTCCTCACAGGCTCCGCTCGGCACCCACCGCTGTCCCTGCTCTGCCGCTCACCTGCCTGGTGGAAGCCCTCGGACAGCCCTCCACAGCCAGAGAAGACATCCAGGGTCCGCAGCTTGGGGATCTTCAGCTCAGCCGGCTCCTGCTCGCTCTGCTCGCAGCTCACTGACGATTTCCCTTTGCCTTTGCCTGCGAACAGAGCCCCCGCTCACATCAAAAGGCAAAGTCATTTCCTCCTCTTAATGCTTACAAGGCAAATTCTTCTCCCCCTCCTCCGCAGCAGTTAAAACATCAGCTTCAAGCACCTTTCTGCCCCTTAATTGTTTCACCGCTGCTGCCAGAATACGCCCTGGCGTTTGGAAGGGAAGCCTCTCGTCTTTCCCCCCGTGCAATCCCTTTCCATCCAACAGCCCGCAGGTGCAGGCAGAGAATTTCCGAGGGTCAGACGGGCGCAGCGATAACTTGGAGGGCAGCTCCCTGTGTTAGGAGCAGGGTTCAAAGCCCTACGCTACCGAGCGGCAGACCCGTGGCAGCGGGTTGGCAAGTGAAATGCTTCAAGATCTCTCAGGGACCAGGTGCTCTCAGCTGCAAGGTTTATTTTGAAAAGATTAGGTGCCTTAAAAACAGAGCTGCAGACCACATCACTGCATCCTGCCAGAGCGTCAGAGCAAGGAGAGCACAGCAACATCTGGTCGGCAGCATGCCTTATCTCTGCTTGGCAGCACGTAACGGCAGACATGAACCGATTCACCCACCTGAGACCTCTCCCCACAAGCAGACTTACCTTTCCCTTTCCCCTTCCCCTTCCCTTTATTGCCCGAGCTCCGAGCGTGGTTGGGAGGATCTTCAAAGCTCTTGGTTTTTGCGTTGTAAGCCTGGGGAAGAGAACGAGTTCAGGACACTTGAATATAAAGAGCTTTTCTAGCTCAAGAATGGCCAAGATATTGCCAATACCCCATCGGGGCTCTGAAACAAAGGGCAGGACACAGCCGCAGCGCTGGGGGCTGCAGAGGGCCCATCACCTCCCTCTCCATTGCCTCAGGGAGCCGGGACGCCTGCCCAAGGGTCCGAATTTGTCCCCTCAACTCCATAGGAAGCAACTGCTCCAGCCGGCTCCCAGTGACACTCAGATTAAAGCTTCCTTTGCATCTGAGACTTATTCCACCAGGAGACGGCAAACGAGCTACAAATTCTCACTCTGCGCAACAGCTCCTCTGTGTAAAACGCACACAAAGAGACAGGACAGCCTGCGCCAGGGACATGGACAGACCCCTCGAACACTGGCTCCCTCACCTCCAAGAAGTAGAAGCGGTCGAGCCCACCGGCGGAGTAGTCCTGGATGCTCTCTGTCAGATCCTCCCCATATACCACCGTGCAACGGCCCTGCACAGCGCGAAAGTCGACCGTCGTCTCCTCGTCGCTCCAGTACAGGAGGTTGATGTCTGCGTGGTAGCTGGCTTTCATGGACTTGTGTGTGTTTTCGGGTCTGCAGGAAAAAGCATCTGGATCAGGGAAATGTTTTCAGCAAGATCCTCACCCCAGTCCAGCCTCCGGCGCTCGCACCATTCTGTCCCTGGAGAGAGGAGGGTTTGTTTCCTCCGGCTGCGCATGTTCGTTGGCATGGCCTAGGCACAGCACCAGAAGGATGATTCGTTTCATACCAAAGGGAGTTTTTTGCAGGGTTTTCTTAGAAGGAGTTGGCAGTGGAGCTTGTAAGTGAATTTAGAAGCAGAGAGTTCTAAATCGAGGAGCTTTTAGGCTCGAAACACACGGGTCTGAGTGTCAGCACGTTCCTCTCCCGCTGCCAAGGCTCCTTGCACGCATCCCTGCGTGGTGTGGGGGAGATGACTAAGCGCCTGCAAATGTTTGGGTAAACACCCACACCCTGGGACGGTGCTGGCGCTGCGGCTCAGCACTGGGTCTGAGCCCACACCGCCATGGCGGTAAGCCCCTTCGAGCGGTGCCCACGCTGCACCGACGCACCGCACCACCGTGCTCAAGGCACCTGGCTCCGGCACGACCTTGAGCTGATGGCGCAGAGCTTTTCCCAGGACCCGAGACCTCGGGTGAATCCTGCAGCTCATTCAGGGGGGCTCTGCAGCCCCCAGCAGCGCTGTTCACCTGTAGAACTTGTAGATGCGCAGCTTGATGTCGGCCTCATTGGGTTTGCCGTTGCTGCGGATGTTGCAGAAGATCTCTTTGATGCGGCCCACGCGGTAAGGGTCAGGGGCATCCAGGTTGCTGCCCTTGATGTACTCCGAGTACTTGCGGTAGTGCTCCGGGTGCAGCTCCTCATCCACCGCCTCCTTTTTGGGGCGCTTGGCTGGGCTGGCAGGTTTCATGCTGGGGAGAAGGGGAGGGAAGAAGGTTGAGGTATCCCTTTCCCTCCCCTAAAAAAAAACCCTAGCAGCAAAGAACATCCTCCTCCCGCATCACTGCCTAGCCTGCCCGCTTCCTTCTCTCCTGCTCTCCTCGGCGCAGGGTGGGCACCGCGCCTCCTGCTCCGCAGCACGAGCGTTTTACAGCCAGACCATCGCATAACTGTGCACAGCTGCAAACCAAGATGCCTCCACGTTGCTGCCCCAACCGTCTTCCCAAAGAGGTTTGCCATTTCTCCTCCTGTAATTACAGGCAGCAGGCAGGCTCTTGTTTCACCTTTCATCTACCCGGGCTCGTTCTTTTGAAGAAAAAACGACACACAAAAGGATTCTGATTCATCTGCCAAAACACGGCAGCTCAGCGATTGGGATTGTCTGATCAGAGAGAAGTTGCTCAGTTTAACGACGGGAGGTGAAACTGAAGTTAGAGCACCTTTATTTCTAAGCTAAGCTTTTGGAAATTAGGGGGATAGGTGCTTCGTTTACAGGTGTGATTCACTACCCAGAAACTATGTCCTCTGCTACCAAAAGCTTGACTGAAGAGCAACCTGAGAACTGCTCACAGTCCCCTGCAAGCACAAACCTGAAGGAAAAGGCTTCTGGCAAGAGGTAGACACCATCTCCCACCCTGTACTGCACTCCGTTCTTGGTGGCCATGGCGTAGAACATCTTCCCATCCCCTTCCTCCAGGGGCTCAGCCACTTTGGGTATCTCCTTGTGCCTCACCTCATCCAGGCGCGTGCAGCTCATGCAGAACCTGTGGGAAGGGGGACAGCAGAGCGTGGTGACAGGGGACCCTGCCGAAGCTGGCTGCGATGCTGCCGGGAGCCGAGAGGCTCCTGCTGCCAATTTTGGGCAGAGTGGATCCCGGGAGCCGCTGCCCTGCGCACACTCACTTGTATTTATTGTCTTCTGTGGGTTGAGTTTTCGGTGGGGATTCGAACCGAGCGTACTCCTGGTCATACCACATCTGATAAAAGTAAGTTCTCCCGTCGTCTTCCACCATCTTGATCTCCATGTCCAGCCCGCCCTGCTAGGAGAGAAGTGTTCACCAGGATCGGTGCTGCTGCCTGCGCCACGCCTGGCCTGGGCCAGCCGAGGTTTGCCGGGCTGTCACCCACCTCCATGGACCAGTTCTCCGAAGGCGCCTTGTAGATCACTTTGACTTTGCCGTGGATGTAGGAGAGCTGCATGTCTTCGCACTCATCCACCAAGAAGAGCTCCAGGGGGTCAGAGGTGGCCCCCAGGACAGTGTCCGAGCCGGGGCAGAACCAGTGTGCGTGGAACATCTGGCCACTGCTGTCCTCCCACATGGCTGTCACCCTGAGGGGGAAGAAGCCAGGTATTATGAAGCACCAGGAAGGGCTGGAGCTGCTCTGAGCCTTGCCAGAGCTCCAGAGTCCTCAAACAGCAGCACCGCCAAACAATTAGGGTTCTCTAATTGGGAACGCCAGCTGTCCCCACACACATCCACCCCAGCAGGAGCAGAGACTTGTCCCCTTCAGCACTGCAGCACGTACCTGGCGAGGTAGAGGGGCTTGGTGGGATCGTCGGGGCTGACGGAGACGCAGTCTCCCACCTCCAGGGTCTCCGAGTCAATGCAGACTCTCTGGTAGTAGTCCTTCTTCCCATCGCTCTGCAGAAGCCGTGGGACAGTGGAGAGCACTGATAAATCCGCATGTCGGCGAGCGATGCAGCCCCCTCCGCAGCTCGAGCGCCCACCCCAGCCCCGGCAGCAGGGTCTTGCCCAGCCTCACCTTGATGGGCTCCCCCACCCAGGAGATACGACTCTTGTTCTGCTTCTTCTTCCTACCCTGCAGCATCTTCTTGGGCGATGGCATCTCGGGGATGTTGTCATCCACCTCCTCGTCCTCATCAGCTTCCCGCACAGCCAGGTTGGGACACCTAGGGACACAGGGACCATCACTGCCGCAGAGCACAGCGTGAAGACCATGTCCCCTCTTTCTGGAGGTGGAGAGGACTTTGGCAGGAGACATCGCTGTCACCGGGGGGGACGCACCTCCTCTGCAAACAAGCCTGCTTGCTTCGTCCGCTGCCCCCAAACTTCACCATGTTCTGGCAAGCCTTGCACTTCCCGCACTCGGGCTGCTGACAGACCTGGAGCAGGGAGAGGGGACAGGCTGAGCACAGGCAGACGCAGCGGAGATGCCGCAGGCAGGAGGGACAGGGTCTGAGGGGAGCTCGGTGGCCTTGGAAAATCACTCCCCTACCCCAAGGGAACAGCCCCAGAAGGGGCCATTTGGGTAGGATGGAGGGAACAGGGGGGGAATCAGGTCACTTCGGCTCCACGCCAGCCCCCCCGTTACCTCGCAAACGCCGCAGCGCCGGCGCTTCATGGCATTCTCCTTGTCGTCTTCCCTCTCGTCCTTCTCGATCTGCTCCGAGAAGAAGGTGTCGAAGATGAGGTACACCAGCTTGGTGGTGGTGGCTTTGGTGGGACCCTTGTCCTTGTCTATTTTGGTAGGGTGTCGGATGGCTTGCCGCCTGACGGCTCGCCTGCAATCAAGGTGAGAGCGGTGAGAGGGGACCCTATGCCTCGTATCGCTGACAGCTACAGCCACAACGAACACCCTGGCCCCCAGGGACGGTCCCCAGGGAAAAGTCCTCTCCCCAGGGCACTCAACAGCCGAGGACCGCAGTGGGATACCCAACAGGCACCCAGGCACGTCCCGCGGCTGCCACGGCGTCCCAAAGGGATGCAACGGCAGGACAAAGAGCAAAGCCAGGCTCCGGGGACCCAACCCAGTGCTTTTTCTGCCTTGGGGCAGCACTAGGCAGAGGGTTTTCACAGTTTTGGGAGGATTTCTGCTCCAATCTCCCAGTGCTGCCTGTGCCACTAAATCCTCAGGTCATCCCAGCTGAGAACAAGCAAAAGGTTTTTTTCTGGGAGGATCCCCTGTGCAAAGCCAGTGGGAATCCAACCCGCCAGGCTCCTATGGGATGCCGCAAAGCCAAGTGCCCTCCAAAGAGAGCGTCTCCATGGGGGACACGGGGCTTACCTCTTCCCCAGGGTGACTCCAGCCAACTTGATCAAGTCCCTCATACAGGGCGTGATGAGGACGGGCGGTTCGTCGCTGTCCCCGGCTTCGTCGTAGCTTTCCACCTGCTCCACCACGAACTGGGCATGCCGCAGGAGCGAGTCTTCTGTGAAGCGGTTGAAGTTCAGCCCCGCGGGAGGTACGGTGGTCTGCGAGGAGGGGTCGGGTTAGGGGAAAGGTGCCAGAGCAACAACCCAGTCCCGGATGGCGCTGCCATCGGATTTTCACCTCGATTTTATTGAGCAGATCCTCGTAGCTGACGTCACGGTTGTTCTGCAGGAACTCCACGACGATTTTGCTCATGTAGATCTTCTCTTGCATGAGGGCAAAGATGGGAGCGTACTCCTCGCTGGGCTCCATCAGGATGTAATCCGCAAAGGCTGCGGCGGAGAGATTGCGGCGAGCGGTTAAATACCGGGGAATTTAGCGGTATTTAAGGACGAGCCAGGGCTGCAGCGAGTGGGTCCTAGGGAGGGGAAAGACCAGCCCGTCCACGCTGCTACAGCACCGGGACCTAAGCATGTGGGGAAGCTCTACCAGGAGCCAGGACCCACGGTCACTCAGCTATCGCCATCAAAGCGAGGGGGGGGCAGGGACGTGAGGTGGGGCACACTATCCACGCAGTAGCCTTTTATTTTTCTGTTACCTAATTAGAAAGTAAAGGCAATCCAGTTTGGGTTTTTTTTCTGTCACTACAAACTCCATTTGCTGATGCACAGGAGAGTTAAATCCTCCTCTGATATCGCCAGGTTACTGGAAGGGTTCCTTGCGGAAACGGTGAAGGGAAAAAGCTTTTCAAGCCCCAAATATCAGCCTTCTTCCCCCCCAGTTTGGCTAGAGTGAAAAAGCCAGCGGGGACACAGAGCCAGGGGCTGGCCGGGACTGGGCGTTCCTCCAAGCCCTTTCTCAACACAAACCTGTCCAAAAAACCCGGGCAGTAGAGCAAGAAAGCAACAGAGCCCTGCGACAGGGGCCAAGAGGTCAAGAGCAATGAGAAAACTCCCTCCAAGAGCGACCCTGAGCCACCCCTGCACTGCACCGGCAGCTTCCCATGGAGCAGGGAGCGGAGAACGGATCCTGGCTGGGAAAGGCTGGGAGGGAGACACCCCCTTCCAGCCACCTTGCTCATCCCAGCTCCGTGCAGGGCACCACTGGCAGCCACAAGCTCAGCAGGAGGTTTTACACGCATTTAATATAAGCCTGGGTGCTGCTGAGGCTAAATAAATCCAGACAAGCTTCAGCACGGTCCTCCACCTCGCCACGTGCTTGACGGTGCAAGTTCCCGGCGGCGGCAAAAGCCACGAACCCAAATAAAGCTCCTTCACCAGCTGGACACGCAAGCAGAGACTTAAATCCCAAGCCACACGCGCTCCCCGAGCCCAACCTTCCCCCTCCTCGCTCACCCACCTGTGGTGAAGCCGATCAAAGCCTTCTCCCCTCCGTCGAACCCCGTGATCCACCAGGCATTTATGGGTCCCAACTTCTTGGCTCTCACCCCACCTGCAAACGAGAAAACTCCCATTTCAGTCCTCAATGCCCGCCCCCAAAGAAAGCAGCTGTGGGTGACAAAGCACCACCTGCACCCAACTTCGTTTCGCACGTGGTGTTGAGCTGAAATTTAAGATGACAAACCACCATCCCCACGGCCCTGGAGGCTCCTCCGTGTCCAACTCACCGTCCAGACAAGGATTATCATCGTAGATGGGCTTCACGGCACCACTGAAATACAGCTCGATGTTCCTCTCGATCAGGCCGGTGTCAAAGGGGCACAAGTGACCTCGCTTGTCGTAGACGCTGGCAAGGGACAGAGGTTGTAGTTTGATGCGTTGTCCTGTGAGTTTTGCAAATCCAGCGTTTTTTTTTTTTTTTTNAATCCAGCGTTTTTTTTTTTTTTTTTACAGCCTGATTTCCTATCTCTCACCTAAAAGAGGTGACTTTGTGCTGCGGCAGGTCCTCGTAGCTCTCAAAGCCGTCTTCGTTAGCGTCGAAGATGGACAAACGCTCATCCGTCAGCATTTCTGGCTCCTCCAGCTGAGCGAGGGAGAGAGAAAGGCCGTTTAACAAGCGTTCCCATTAGCGCAACAGCTCTCCTCAGCCCCAGAGAAGGAGCATTAAATCCCTTACGGCGTCGTCGGGATCCCCTTGGAAGAATTTGAGGTCAGGGTCATCGAGGTACTGCCTGCAGTCAACGCACTTGGGAGGGGTGGTCTGCAAGACAGGGGAAACGGCGTCGGCTTTTCTCTCCCCCTGCCCTCCCCATGAGCTTCAGCGCATGATCAGACTCCAAGCTCCTTCCCCAAACGGTCCCGTTCGTTAGCGCAACCCTCGTTTTTAGTGCATCCAGGCAGCAAAACAGCAGCCGCTGCTGCCACTTCGAAAGCGGCCCAAGCTCATTCAGGCTGCGCTGCTCCCCACCTTGCTGGGGGTGGGGTGGGGGGGCGGGGGTTGATTTTTGGACGCTGGGTGAACTGGAAATAGCCTTACTTTTCCCTTAGGGAAATTTAACTGCTCTTTGGAAGAGTTAAAAGAATAAAAAAAGCCCCCAAAATGCTGAGATGGAGGAAAGGGGACTTACTTTAGCAGGTGGTGTAGTTTTAACCTGAGTAATTTCATCTTTTATCTCTGCCCTGGGTGTAAGAAAATACAAAAGGGTGAAGACACAGCAGTGTAACATCGTCATCCTCCTCACGCTAACGAGGCCACAGCGGAGGGAAACAGGCACTGACGGGCACCGCCACCCGAAGCAGGGAGCGCTCTCCTTCCTCCTTACCCTTCTTTGGTTTCGATTTTAATCCTTTTCTCATCTTGTTCCTTGAGGGAGAAAGGAAGGGGTGTAAGGGGAGGCTGGAGAGCACGACGCCCTCCAGGCCAACACGCTCGACTCAGCAAAGCAGCCGGCCAAGACCTCGGCCGCCAACAGCGCCGGCACGCACCTTCTCCTCCAGCTCCTCTTCCTCCTTCTCCGTGCTCATCACCTCCTGCTTCACTTCCCCATTCACCTCCTCCGATTTCCGTTTGTTGGACCTGCCGGTTTCCAAACGGAACGGATCAATCTGAAGGTCCGACGCCATGTGGGTTTGGGGTGGGGGGAAACGAGGGGCTCCCCCAGCACCGGCAGGAGCGGGGCTCCCCAGGGAAGCGCCCGGCAGTTCCCCAAGGCCGGTCTTCTTGGGAACCACAAGTTTGGGGATGGAACCAGTCAGCCCAGGATGGCGGAGAGAGGAAGAAGAGGGTGAAGGCTCCTGGGGGATGCGGTAAAGGAGGTGCAGGTCCCAACCCTGGCACTGTACTGACCCTTTGGAGAACATGCTCAGGATGGTCGGCTGCCGGCCGGAGCTGCGAGTGGCCCGGGAACTGGCAGGAGACTCTGTTAGGAAGATGATGAAGGATTGCGTTAACAAGGGGGACTCGCTGCCCTGCCCCTCCCGCAACACCCCACGGGGCCAAGACCATCGCGGGAGGTAACAGCGCCCTTCTCCCTGCGCCCCACCATCCCCCAGCAAGGCGAGGAGAGCCCAAACCCCTTCCCGGGGGGGATCCCTCTGGGAATTGCCATGTTCCCGCTTTGTATTTAATGGTAATAAATGATTTCATTTAAGCCTGTTGGAAAAGAGGATGGGAAACCAAGCCGCTCCCGGTGCCGCCGTTACTTTTGCTTTCCCCGTTGGATCGGCTCCTCCTGGCCTTGCGAGCCCGCGGCATGGGGACCGACGACGAGGAGGAAGAAGAGGCGGCTGCTTCCTCCATCTCCATGGCGCTGTCTTCTTCCCCATCGGGTCCTGCTCGCTCCGAGTCCTCGTCGCTCCCATAGGCGCCGTTTTTGGAGCACCCGTTGGACGCCTGCACCAGCGGCACTGCATCTCCATTCTCCGCCGAGAGCTCTTGGTGCAGCAGGGCTTTCACCTTGGCCAGGTACCTCTCCTGGGAGGGAAAAGCGTCGGTTAAACCGCCCGGCTCCCATGAGCCATGCCGCCAAGGAGCCAGCACAACCCAACCCACCGGCTTGCCGAAAACCAGGGTCTTACCTCCGACAGCTCCTCGCAGCGGAGTTTGGCTTCCAGCTCGCTCAACTGGTTCTGGACGTCGGCTTGGAGGAAGCCATGGATGAGGCTCAGCTTCTCCTTGACGCACTCCTGCGGGGACAGACGGCGTGGGGCGGGTGGCGGTGACGCTCCCCGCAGGTCTCGGCGGAGCGGCGTCTCTGTAGGCGGTTGGGCTGAACCAAACCGCCGGTCGCTCCGAATCCAGGTGCCGCTCCCCAACTGGTGGGGACCCTCCTGATAGGAGGTGACGGCAGTTTTTCCATATGACAACGGACAGCGCCGACACAGACGCTACCACCTCACCGGCTCCGGGGAGCTGGGCCACCAAGGGAGGCACCGGCGTCTCACTCTGCCAGCCTGCCTCACCATCCTCATCCCCCCCACCCCATGCTGGGGGGCTCCGGACCCCCCCCATCCTTGCAACATTGTGGTGGCACGGAAATAAGAGGCTCGGCAGCACCGATGAATCGCGGTCCCCTGCTGGGCACCAGAGTCACGTCCACCCCGCCACTGCAAGCCGGAGCATTCCACGCCTGACAGCAGCACCCGGTGCGGGACCGGTGGTGACGGCACAGCATGGCGGCACCCAAATGGGAGCTAAGAGCGGGTGGAAACACGGCTCCCAGTGATTCCAGGACACCCACCTTCTCGCTCAGGCTGTCTTCATCCCTCTCCAAATCCTGCAGCCTGCAAGAGAAGAGCGTTGGGGGACACATCACGCTCTGCCGACGGGCCGTGAGGTGACGGGGGGGGACACCGACGGGCAGGGACGACAGGGACAGACCCCAAAATCGCCTCGACGGCTCTAGAAACAGCACCTGGCGATGGAGCAGCGCCGACTGCGACCGCAAAGCAGGACCAAACTCCCTTGGAGCGAGTGGGATGCTCGGGCTCCCAGGGAGGGAATAAGGGGGGGGGCCCGGTAACGGGATGCCGGTGGCCACGGGACCACACGAGGGAGCGGTGGGGGCTCGTTGCCCACCCATGCCCTACCCCGGCGTGGAGATGGCATAAAACCACAGGGGGAAAAGCCACGTGTCGTCTCCCCACGTCGCCAGCGGCACAAAGCGGCGATGGAGGGTGGGGGGAAGCGGCTGGCGCTGCCCCTGCGCGGCGGCGACAGCCCCAGCCCCATGGCGAGGAGAAATCCCCGTCCCCACCGCCGCGGCCGGGGGCTCGGCACGACCCCGGCGCTCCCCCCCGCCGTCGTTCACCGCAGCTCTCCCGCCAAAACGGGGAGACCGTCTGCCAGACCGGGGCCATGCAGCAGCCCCCTGGGAACGCTTCCGTCTGCTGGGACACGGGATGGGACCTCTCCAGTGCTGCCGGCATGTCCGGCACCGGCTCCATTCACTCCCATCTCACCTCCGGCCACCCGCTTTTTCG
>VZSZ01009740.1:106726-154716 GCA_013398815.1 Ibidorhyncha struthersii | reverse complement strand
TTTTTTTTTTGACTGATGATTTTGTAATTCTGTACAAAAGGGCCAAGCTGGCTTTTGTAGGCTATGGTGATATGACAGCTGAGTGTTGTCATCTAGGCCAAACCGGCCACTGAGGACTTGGAGCACTCCAGATGGGACTGACAGATAATCCACTCTACCCCTCTTCAAAGAGAGAGGCAGACAAGGGAAAAAGAGACTTAGGAGTTTAGAAGGAACTAAACTACTTTAATGAATTATTAATAATACAATAAAAATAAAATAATGGAATATCTGCAAAAACATATCGAGCTCCCCGGATGACAATCACAACACCAGCTGGCACTGGGGAAGTCCCAGACTGGACTCTGTGATGGATGGGAACTGGATTCCGGATCTGGATTCCAGATTCGTATCAAAGGCAGATGAACAGACAGAGTCCTCCTCAGACACGGGCTACTGAAGAGAGAGAGCCCAAACTGACCCTTTGATCCCTCAGCTTTTATATTGTGAGGCAGATGGGATGGCATACCCTGTTGGCCAGTTTTGGGTCACCTGTCCTGTCCACTCCTCCCCACAGGTGCCACCCCTCTATGCTTTTCCACATCCGACCCTCCAACAGGGAAAGTAACAAAGTTGGTTGGCCTTGGGTGTTATAGCAAGAAGTATAAGCAATAGCATCTCTGCATACCATGCCTGGGCATCAACTATAAACATTGGTCTTATCACTCTGAGAGTGAACAGTTTCTGCACAATATGCTGTTAATTTCAGTAGTTAGAAGAGGCCCAGTTAAGGAGCCAAGTTACTGAACAAAATTGGTCAGAGAAAAATTGCGAAAAATTGGCTCAGGCCTTCTTGGCCAAAAAGCAAAACTGAATTTTGAGGTTAGGTCCTGGTTAAGTAAGCAGTCAAAAGGGAGAAGTGTTGAGATGGAGATCATATTCTCACCTATGTCTTGCCATGGTTTGGGCGTCACTGGCCACTGAAACAATGACAAATGCTTTCCCCAACCTCTCCCTTCAAGGAGAGAAGGATGAAAGAGAAAGAAACTTATGAGTTTAAAAGAAACTAAACTACTTTAATGAAATATTAATAATAAAATCAGAGAAAGAAAAGATAATAATATCAAAAAAAAAAAAATGAAATATATACAATCTACACAAAACCATATCAAGCTCCCAGGATGATGATCACATCACTGGCAGGCACTGGGGAACTCCCAGACTGGAGTCAGCAATGAACGGGAACTGGATTCTGGATCTGGATTCAGGAACACATGGCTCAGGATAAAAGGCAGACAAACTGACAAAGTCCTCCTCCGATGCTGGTCATTGAAGAAAGAGGCTCATCTCTTTGACCCCTCAGCTTTTATATGAGCATGAGGCAGATGGGATGGGATAACCTGTTGGTCAGTTTTGGGTCACCTGTCCTGTCCAATCCTCCCTGCAGGTGTGACCCCTTTACATTCTTTCACTTCTGACCCTCCAACTTGGCACATAACAAAGTTTGCTGACCTCGGTTGTCATAGCAGTAAGTATAAGCAGGAGCCTCTCTGCATACCATTCCTTGGTATTAATTGTAAACATTGGTTCTTATCACTCTGGAAGTGGACTTCTGTCCAAAAAATATACCATTAATTACAGAGAATTCAGTTAGTAAGAAGAGGCTTAGCTGTAAAGTAAAATTACTGAACAGAAAATTGATTCTGTTTTACCTCAAACCAGGACATAGGAGTAACTGAAGCAATGTCTGCTTTGCTTCCCACTTTACTTTTCATGTTTCGGGTGCTCCAGCAGGCATGCCCAGTAGTGATGTGCAGTTTGCATACAATGTGAGTTATTACTTTACGCTCACTATGGAGTACAGGACTCGGGCAACTTCACTCATAGCAGCTCAAAAGCCACCTCGCATCAAGGAGAGTCTCAGTATGACGAGGACAGTTTATCCATCTCCCCTGTGGTAGTCTACGTGAACATACATACTTTGAGCCATATACAGAGGAGAATGACAGTGGTCTTCATTTAGGTGCAGATGCAGAATCTTCAGCTGCATTTCTCTCAAAGAAATAAAAGTGTATATAGCTATCAATTGAGTCTCGTGTATTCCTGCTTTATAAGTGGTGGAACTTCTCTAAACCTCTGTCTCTCAAGGGACTCCGGCTGTGGCTGAATCCACTTCTTTGATATCTGGGACAGCATTCAAATCACTCAGACCTCCTTCCTAGCTGCTCAGACAGTAGTTATTTTGAAGCACAACACCATAGCAGCTATATTGATTTTTTAAAAAAAGAGGAGACTATTCCTGCAACAATGAGCTGTATGAAACAGACACTACTAAGAGAAGGTAAAAACCAAAGAATGAGTGAAAACCGCAAGGAGATGAATAAAAGCTAAAGGGATGGTCCATCAATCTTGGTAAGGCAAGAGGGGCATTTTCAGATCTTTCAGAGAGTTAAAGTTCAAAAGGAAATAGAAATAACTCACCTTAATATTTCACACTCCTAAGACTTCCACTCGATTACTTCCTTCTTAATTTTATGAACTAAATTTCTGTAGCTTGCTAAAATTTTTTTCCTCACAGACAAAGAAAAGGAGAGAGTTAAAGCACTAGCAGTAACAAGAGCTCTTGCAAAGACTGACAGATCTATGCTCAGGTAGGATATACTCAGTTGGTCTTAACATGCTCTGTACTACAGGAAAAAAGATGGAGAAAAGCCAAAACAAACTCACTCATTTATTGAGTTTTTCAAAATAAAACAAAACAACAAAAAATCCCTACTAGCCTGACCTGTGGGAAATGCATTTCACAACACCGTGTCTTTGTTGCAAGTGTAGAAAGTGAACAATTAAGACGCTGTGTCAGAGTTCATAAATTAAATGAATCTTTAATATCACATCAGGTTAATTAAGGAACACAAAAAGCTAATGGTGAGAGAGAGAAGCACATCTTTCACTGAGCTTGCTGATAGCATACCTCACCTATGGGAAAAACTCACTCAGACTATACTTATTTCAGCCCAGGTTATAAGCGGCCACTCATCCTTACAGTCTAGTGATGAAGACAACCCTTATAAAGTGAACAAGGTGTACTAAAAACAATTATCTTTTAACCATCTCAGAGCATTGCCTCACTGACCTGACAATCACTCCCCAACTGCTATAAATCTCTGATGTGCTAGAAGAAGAAAAAGCCAGTCAAAATCTTTCATGCTTACTATAGGTAACTGCCAAAAACACAATACACGATTCTTGCAAATTATAGCATATTCAGTACAAATCTGCAGGTGATATGATTGGGCTATGAGAACACAGGCAATCATCTTCTCACAGTTCAAGAAGCAGGAAGATGTAGAGAGGGTTCACATGCTTAGACTTAGGATGGAAAGAAGAGACACTTATAACTATCCAGTTCAAAGTCAACTTAAACATAAAAAGATCTTATTTAAAGTTCGTAAGTAATGCTACTCAAATAATACCACCAATGCATCAGATTTCAAGGTTGATCGCTTTGTTCAGAAAGATGCTAAAAAGATAAGATTAGATAAATAGAACTTATTTTTTCACTGGACAATATACATGTTAATCAAACTGCTTGGTACTCCATCTGAGTCATCACCTACTACTCTTTACCATTACATAAATGGTTGTTAGATTTTCAATGGCAATTGCCTAAATAAAATTGCTCATACTTAAGTGGGTTATAATTATCCAGATGATGCATCACAAACTCTTGGGTCTTTGCATCATTTCTTTCAAGGGGAAGAATGAAAATGATAAGGAAACAAAATGGATACTGGTATATTAAAAGCAATAGACTTTCTACTGAAAGATACACACCTCATCAAGAGTCACGGTGAACTAGCAAAGTCATAAAAGGTGAAATTAAATTCCTAATTATGTTTTTTCAACCTTCAGACTTCAGTGCAACTTAGGACAGAATTAGATCCAGAGGGAAAACAGGGAAACAAAAGAGACCACAACCATTTGTACAAAAACATTATTGTCGGACAAGGAAATAAAAAATAAACCTTCTTTAACATGTTATGATCACCTCAGTCAGAAGTAGAATTTCAGTGAGTGACACAGAATGCAGCATCAACAGTAAACTGAACATTGGCTAAAGAAAGACAAAAATCAGGAAAATATACTTTTCTGGATGATCATTTGAGCACACTTTGGAGTGCCTCCTGGATTTATCCATTCGTCAATAGCTTAAAATCAAGAAGAAAAATGGTCCGTGTCATTTCTACAGAGTAATTCCCTAAATGTTTGCCCAAAACCAAACAAAATTAACAGGAAACTATAAAATCAAGAAGAAAATAATGCGTACAAACAAGGCAATTTAGTAGACATTTCTTATGTGTTTTCACATTCTAATCACAGACCAATAACAGTACTAAAATTACAAAAGTGTTATGAAATTGGAGAATAAAAGCATTCTTTAAGGAGAAATTTAATCTTCCATAATGATCCATTAACTTCACTTGAAGTCCAACCACTAAGAGTCTGATTTGTACTTTACTTCTGGTCAAGTTCTTGAATAGTTACTTTTTGTCATAAAGGAGAACTGCCTGCATGTCTCATACTGGAAGGCAATACCTATTAACCAACATCCTTTTCAGTCCATAGATCTTGAATATTTCGAAGCAGCAGAAATTGCATACATTGCAGGCACAATACCAGTGCTTGCTAATTGATTACAGCTTGCTGTTTTCCCTTCTGTAAAAGTTGTCCATGTTCTATAGTCTAAAATAGAATAGAAAAACAAGTTATGTCCTTTGAGAGCCTTAGAGTTCAGTTGCGACATCTTAAAGATGTATCCAGATCTTAGCAGAGATTCAGCCAATGATAAGGCATGTGGTATTCTTGCTGCTTACCTCCAATTACTGCACTGAAGCAAGTCAGTGGACAAAAAATAAATTTTGTTAAATATATATCCTCCAGAATAGTTAGTCTTCTGAAATAGCACTTTTGTTTTACTTATGTTCAGGGCTTGCTAGCAAAATTCATTTAATGAATGGGTTCGTTTCTTGTTATTGATGGTCCAGATGCATTTTGTCCACTAAGCACAGGCTGTGATGTAGACAGACTCTGTACTCCTGCAGATGTGGGGAGACAGTTCAAGCTTCACTCACAATATGGACCTTCTGGATATGCCTTTGAACACAAAGGGAACTAATCCATACAATTAACAGTACTATTTTTCTGCTGTGGATGCCAGTTCATGAAAAGGACACAATGGATTTTGCTTAGCCAGCCCAACTACAATCTGCTATTCATAAATACGCTGCTATTGATGAGTTTAAAGAACACTTTTCAGGCTACTCCCATTGATATCAGCGGGAGTTTCACTTGTGACTCAATGAGACCACGAAGAGGCAGTCCAATGCAAAACACTTTTGAAACACCAGTAAGTGTCTCATGTTATTGAGGATGCGCATAGAGAAACAAAGATGCGGTACATACAAGCTCAGCTTACACAGTTAAAGAGATAGAACTTAATGACTGTGAAAAAAAACCCAATAGGTTTAAACTCAGTTTCAGTCACTCATAAAACTTGTAGATTCTATTGTTAAGAAAATAACATGTTTTTAAAATAATTTCTGCTGTTTCAAGGTTAAATTTGATTGCTTGACTTCAGTGAGAGTAGCATGATAACCTAAGATTAAAAGAAACAAACAATGCACTGTTTCCGGAAGAGATAAGACATATTAAGTAAACTGATAAGAGCACATAGTTGGACAAAGGTGTTCAGTTCATGTATTTCTTATATGTCAGCCAAAACATCTGTGTATAATCTCTGTTGTTATTTATTATCCCTGTCATGATGAACATACTCCAGCTGTTACCTGCTGATTAACACATTCCCATCATTAATTAAAAAAAAAATCTAACAAGGTGAATTACAAAAGAACCCTTGCAAAAAAGTGATTTTTGGTGAATCTTTCACTTGGAACAAATCAACAGAAATCACACTCACAGCTCTGATAAACCTATTTGTGTAGGTGGCAATCTACTGGTTTGCAGCCAGTAAGCTCATGCTGTTGTCCCTAAATAAGGGTTCTTCACCCAGTGTGCAAGATCCAGTCAACACATTGAGTCAAGATATCTGTTTTTATTTCAGTTCCGCAGAATCGGGTGCCAGGCATTTAACAACAGCCAGCACATCACGTGTTCCCAGCTGCCCAATATTTATAATGATAAAATACAGCTGATTGTTTAATAATGATTCATTCACCACTCCAAACTATACTTGTGCATCTAAGCTCATGGTTAAAACATTTAGGGAGCTTACCTGATAAGCATGCTCATTATTCACAAAGGGGTGTGTATTTTAGCATTATAATTACCCAAGGTTAGCTTAAGATACACTCTTGGCTCGTCTTTGATCCAGAAGTTATATATTTCGTTATGTTATGTCTAAGTCAGCAACTGCAAAAGAGAATATGAGACACATGGTTTTGTTTCACATCCTGTTTAAGGTTAGGTACTTTCCTTGATTTCTCAACCATGTCCCAATCAAAACTTCTTGATAAACTTTTAACCTTGTTCTTTCAACGTAAAATAACGCCTTTGAGAAGATTTATGGTTCTGTTTTCTTACAGTCCATAAGTGTCAGTCTGTGGCTTTTTGGTGGTCTTCCAGTAATAATCCCTTTCGTTTTCCTTTTGTCTTATAATGTCTCTAGAACAATCATCATCTATTTTGGTCGTAGTATTTGCTGTGGATTTTTGTCCTTGATTATTTGCTTGCCTAAATTCAAAGAAAACGGTAAACTTCTGATCATGCAACATCTTAAAAATAAGATTATCACTATCAGGATAACTGTCAGGAATAATTGTTTTAACCAGTTTAAGTTAGGTAACCAAGACGTTAAGCAAGAGAAATCTGCTCCGCCCCTTTCATTCAATTTTGAGACCAAATGCTTTAATCTTTGTATCTTCTCTTCTACTAGTTGAGAATTGCCTGACAAATCAAAACAACACATTCCTTTTTATTCCTCACATCCATGATTATGTTTTAAAAGTAATTAGGCAATTGCAGCTCTATTTTCTGTGGTGACTTCTCTAAGTTGTGCCATTTCTTCATGCAAGGCTGCTAAAGCCTGAGAGATATACTTTATTTCTTTCGATAATGCACATGCAATTCTCTTTATTGTATGATAGTTCATGGCTACTCCCACTCCTGGAGTTAGAATTGTTGCAACTATGATTTCGCTTGGTCTCCTAAGAGTTACTTGAGAGTCATGGTCTTGTGGTAATGCGTATATTTGTCTTTTCATCTGTTCTCCCTCTTGTTCCATCACTTGTAACTACTTGTTATCAGGAGGTAAGGCTGCTAGTCATTCCAAAGAACAAGGTCCTCTGGTAAGATTAGCAGGAATACAAGGGTAAGACCTTTTCCCACAGAGAAGAAACCATCCTAGGGGAAGCTTAGAATGTGTCCATGCACAGCCTACTGACTGTTTTATTACATTTTAGAGGAGGTCTGGATCAAGTTAGATTTTCACATCTTTAGGGCAACACAACTTTATGTGGTAAACATTATTTTTACCTTGATCCTGAGTATTATGTCCTCCTTATGCAGGTTCATCTCTGCGCCAAGATACATGTTGCAATAAGTTATATTTACCTTGACAAATTTTAACAAAATGTAGTTTTTGAAAAGGTGTGGTAGGGTTGGCACTCCTAGCAAACATGAGATGAAAACTTCTTCTACCAAGATTCCCCCAGCTAAACAAGAAGAGCTGGTGTTTACAATGTTTTTTGCCAAATTTTCCCAGACATTTTCAGACTCGTCCCATTTTTGGAGAAACATAGTCAATCCTACAGCCTGGAACAGAACAAAAAATGTGTACCCATTTCATAACATGTTTGTGCCACAGTATAGTCTTTAAAGGTCTCACTGAGATGGCTCTCCACTTGTCTTTGGTACTGATGGACAGGCTGGTTTAACTCACATGTTGTGAATCCAAGAGCTAATTCCTTCAACTTTCATGGCTGTGTAAGTGGTCAATAAAATGGTGTAAAGGCCCCTTGAACTTTTCTTTCAATGTCTCTGCTTTCCAGAAGAGAATATAAACTGTGTGTCCAGGTTGAAATTCATGTACTGGGGAATTCAGGAGCAGAGGAGCTCACTGGTTAAGATACCTGTGTAAGGATGACAAAATACGTCAAAGAGACAAGTAATTTCTTAATATTCCCTCCCCTTTAACATGCATTTGATCACTTCGAGTTCCCAGACTTTTGGCTGGATATGGTTGTCCATGCAGTAATTCAAAAGGTCTCACTCCTTCTCTGACTCATGGAGTGATTCTGATTCTCATTAAGATAATTGGCAAAATGTCAGTCCATTTAAGCTGACTTTCCTGACACAACTTTGAAAGTTGCCTATTGAGGGATTGGTTCATTGGTTCTGTTTTCCTGCTAGACTGCAGCCTCCAGGGAGTATGTAGACCCCATTTGAATTGAAGAAATTTTGACACTATCTGGATCACCTCTGAAATGAAATGAGGTACATTATCAGAGGATAACCCCTCAGGAATTACAAATCTAGGAATTATTTTTTTAACAGAGCATTGACAACTTCTCTAGCCCAATTTGTGTGGCAAGGGAAAGCTTCTGGTCACCCTGAAAAGGTGTCTACCAAAATAAGCAGATATTTGTACTGTTCACATTTTTGGAAACCCAGAGAAATCTAATTGCCAATGTTCCCCAGGAGCTATCCCTCTTTTCACTTTGTGTACAGGTGGCTTTTTTCTGTATCTTGGGATTGTTTGGTATCTTTTTACTAATATCTGCACTTGCTTGCATCTTTGGTAGACTCTATATCCTGCTAAACCTAAATAATTTATGAAACTGGTCATCGCTTCAATGCAGATTTTTTCTCTATCAGCCCCTATTGGTATATCATCTACATACCGCAAAAGACTTAAATTATTATTATCACTTCACCATGGCTCTAATTCCTTTGCCAACACGTTACCAAGTAGGGTAGGACTGGTTTTGAATCCTGGAGGGAGTACAGTCCAGCACAGCTGCACCATTCTTCCCATCATGGGACTTTCCTTTTCAAAGGTGAAGATTGCCTGCCTTTGTTCATCCATTGGGACGCAAAAGAAAGTATCTTTCAAGTCCAGAACAGTAAAGTAAGCATTTGTTTCAGATACCAAGGCCAGCAGAGGGTAAGGATTTGGTACAGTAGGGTACCTATCCACAGTTATTTGATTTATTGCTCTTGAATCCTGCACCAGTCTATACTCTTGAGAATGAGCTTTCTTCATTGGTAAAACAGAACTCTTAAATTCAGATCAGCATTCTCTAAGTAGTCGATACTGTATTCCGTATAGTGTTAGCTGCTGATATTGCTTCAGTTTAGCTTTTCCCAACCCAGCATTTGAATCTCATTCTGGATCATTTGCTAAAGGCAGGCACTGATTACGATCCTCTTGCCTGTTCCTTTTTCCTCCCTCTTCTTTCACCTTATCTACTACCATTCTCCTTTCTTCTGCAGTCAAAAAGGTATTCAATAAAGCCTGCATATCTCTCCAGTTAGGGCTGTGAGTCAACGTAATAGTTTCTAAAAGCTGATACATTCTTTCAGGGTTTTCCTGGTATGATCCAACAGGTCATTTCCAATTTACAAGGACAGAGGGAGCAAATGGGACATGTACAAAAATTGGCATACCATCTCCCTTACCGCTTGTCTAAAAGGCACCTGTATTTCTGGTTGGGAGTGCCTCCGGGTCTTACTTGAAATGAGGCTAATGTTTTCATTTCCCTTCTGCCCTTTTTCTTGATCCCCTCCGCACCCCAAACTTTCCTGTTCATCTCATGTCTCTACCTCAGGACAATAGGGGGGTGCGGAACAGGGAATCAACAACTGAACATCCTCCTGTTCATCCCCTGCACAACATACAGACACTTGTTTTTTCTCCTTCTCCTCAATACAAGACACTGAATCTCCCACGAACTTTTTCCAGTTCTTTAAAGTACAGCCCAAAGGGCTACAAGGAGGAATTGCAGGTTGGTTTGATCCCATTTTAATCTTTACCCTCTTCTCACACTGAGCTCTGAAATCATCAACAAAGGTGAGTTTTTTTCCACCCTTAACAAGTGTCTCTCTGTGAGAAAATTTTAATCTTCCACGGAAGAAATAAAATTTATACTCATCAATCCAAGTATTCTCCCTCCTTACACCTTTGACACAAATATTTCTTGAGCACTGCACCTTTGACTCATTCATTGCCCCAACACCAGAGAAGATTCAGAGGAGTCCCTGATCAACTGATCAGTACATGCTGGAGCCCTGCCTGATCCAATTCTCTGCCACTGTGGATGGCAAGATGATCTGGGAAAGGCCTTATGGCTGTCTTATCTGAGCCACCAAAAACGTTGTCCCTAAATAAGGATTGTTCACCTGGTGTGCAAAAGCCAATCAACACACTGAGTCAAGATACTTGTTTTGTTTCAATTCTGAAGAACTGAATGTGGAAAGCAATATGGAAAAACTTAAATGAGCAAGCCATTATGCATGCAAGCCACTACCTTCTGTTGGATAGAATTGGAAGTTTTCAGCTACATCATTGGCCCTGTACTGAAAAGAGCTTCTGCAGGTGTTCTTTTGCTTAAAGCATAGGCAGCTGCATTTTCCATATTTCCCAATTCTATCCCAGACACTGAGGGAAGATCCACTTGGCCCTGATATACAGTGCAGAAGTAGGTGAGGTATCTTGGCAGACATAGAGCTGTCATTTAAAAGCTAACTATGGCACTCTCTTTGACACTCTTTGGAACCAGAAGTACTGATGTTCAACAAGTACCCAGTTCAATATAACAAGGGATCAAATCTGTGTCTTCATTCAGAAGTCCAGAAGCTAGAGTATTTGTTAACACTGAACTCCTGAACGTTGAGAAGCATAGTGGTCACATTTATGCAGATACTGAAAGCTGTCATGGCTCTGTATTTAGAAGTAATTTCTAGGTTTCATGATGGTCCTACAGCTCTAACATGGTCAAGCTGCAGAGCAGTCTAGGGGAATATTTTCTTCTTCTATTGATCCTAGCTGAAATTCATTAAAAAAAGTCACCTTTATCTCTGGTTTAAAATCAAAATTACACTAGGGAACCTCTATGCACTTAATCATTTGAATCCAGTTGACAGGTGACACAACCTTTAGATTTTCTCCAGAAATTGATGTAAGAATTAAATGCTTGTTTGAAATTTAAGGTAGTTTTGATTGGAAGCATGCCACATGTCCTGTCTCACTTTCTTAATGTAAATCTAAATGTAAATTCTGCTGTAAGGATTCATGTTTATGAACTTAAAATTTACTTTCCAGAACTATCCTCCAGTATGCCTTATAATTCCCTTTTTTCAGAAACACTCTAGGCAGTTAAGTTCAAGCAAGCAATAATTAATTGAAGTTGTAATTAAAAAAATAATGATGTAGCAGTCAAAATAGACTCATTAAACAGAACGGAATAAATATTTATAAGGAGATTGTTACAGTATTTACCTATTCCTAATCTGAAATAGAACATTGCTGTTATTTGGAGGCATGTAGTTGCACTTCTGCATTCATCTTTACATTCATTTAGCTTTAGCTTCACTTTCTTCCAAACGTTCTATCAAATTATGCAAATCCTAAATTTATGTGTATTTACTCATGCATGTATTAGGTATAAATGTAAATTAATTATCTGTAGATTAAATTGTATTTTAATTGCTTTCAACTAACACTCGTTATCACAAGCAGGCTTTCTGTCGAAATTAGCTTTGGTGTCAAAACCAAGAAAGTTAAAGAAATGTAATGCATTTTCTATTTGAAACTGTACTGCTTATTATGAAGGTACAATTATCAGCACGAGTGTATTGGGTGTCCATGCCCAGATGCTGGCAGTGAGGGCCTACAGCGGTGGCCCCTGTGAGGAGATGCCAAGACTGCCCTGTGCCAGACAGTCAGTTCCAGCCAGCTCCGAAGGACCCACCACAGGGCACAGCTAAGGCCCTCGGTCAAGGTGGTGGCACCTCTGGGAAAATGTATTTAAGAAAGTGTAAAAGATGCTGCACAGCGGAGATGAGAAAAGTGTGAGAGAAACAGCCCTGCAGACACTAAGGTGAAAGAAGAAGAAGAGGAAGTGCTCCACGTGCTGGAGCACAGATTCCCTTGCAGCCCAAGGGGGCCAAGGTGGTGCAACCTATGGAGGAACCCACAACACAGCAGGTGGACATGCACTGAAGCATGATGCAGCCCATGTAGATGCCATGCAGGAGCAGGTGAGTGGGTTCCCACCATGCATGAGTGGGTTTTCTGACAGGAACTGTACTTTATGGAAAGGACCCAGGTGGATATGGAAAGGACCCAGGTGGATCAGTCTTTTCCTGAAGGAAAGTACACCATAGAAAGTGCCCATGCTGGAGCAGTTCTTGGAGAACTGAAGCCCGTGGGAAGGACCCACGCTGGAGCAGTTTGTGAAGGACTGTATCCTGTGGGTTCAGTCACATGTTAAAGGATGTGAAAGATGCCTTCAGGAGGACTATTATTTTGAATTACCTACAGATTTAGTACTTGCCAAAACAAGCAAAAAAAGCATTTCTCTTTCATATTCATCACTCATTAAAAGAGTGTACAGTAGTTATAGTGAGCAGTGTTCTGCTAAGTTTATAGGATAAGCCACCAGATGTAAAGCACCAGGACAGAAAGACTTCACAAGCTACAGCTAGAACTGAGGTCTTCTGAAACACAGGGTTTCTGAAAAGTGACCAAGTGACACATGAAAGGTTCCAAGTTTTTCAAGATGTCGTATCCTATTATATCCTATGATAAGGATCTGGCACATTTATAGTGCCCAGCCAAGACTTTCAGGCAAACATGGCAGCTGTTAACAATGTATTCCTCCAGTGCCTTTATAGCATTCTGACAGAGTTCTGTTGGGATGAAGACTTAACATTGGAATGGGAGTCAAGGTCTCCTAATCTTCACCATGCTTTGGTACCACGTTCCTTAACATATTAGATGATGGACTTTGAAGAAAGTCTAGATTGATAAGATGTTAGAAAACGAGATTTACACAGCTAAGATCCATTATCAAATCCTAGGTAAAATATGGCTGCTAAACAGTAGCAAAGTTTTATACAGTAAAACTCCTATCTAGTTAATACTATGGTTTTATTCCTGCTCCACATTCCACATTTCACTGTCAAAATTATGTGTCAGTGCTCTTCTTTTTTTTTTTTTCTTTTTCTTTCTTCTTCTTTTGGTTGAAAGATGGACATTTTTGTCAGTCATTTGATTAGCATTCTGGGATGTTTATACAGTTTTCCAACAAATGTCTCAGCCTTTTCAGTGCTGCATTTGTCATCAGTTTCTTTTCAGGAAAGAACACTTTTCCCTCTGTTTTTTTGAAGTTTGTTGGTATGAAATCATGTAGAAACCATATAGAAATTAACTATACAGAATTCTCTGTGTGCTTCATCTGCAATTATCTGTAGAGAGGTGGGCACAAAGTGTGACAATCACTTCAGATTTTTCATTATCCTTAAACATGCCCCATTTATCAACCCACACAATGGCATGCTCTCCTGGTAGCAGAAAAAAAAACTGTAGGGCAGATGATAGCAGTGTAAGATGACTTAATCCTTTAGTAGAGAGACTTCTGGTAATCAGTTCTACAGGGTCTGGTTGGAATGGAGTTAACTTTCCTCATAGCAGCATGTATGGTGCTGTGTTTTGGATTTGTGCCTAAAACAGTGTTGATAACACAACAGTGTTTTAACTATTGCTGAACTGTCCTCGCTACAGCATGAAGGCTTTCTCTCTTTCTCACTCAGGCAGTAGGCTAAGGCTGGGCAATATGTAAAGAAAAGACAGCTGGGACAGCTGACCCACCTTGGCCAAAGGGAAATGACGTGCTTTACAATGTCATGCTCAGCAATAAAAACTGGGAGGTAGTCTTTCCAAGGTAGGCGTTGCTTGGAGAATGACTGGGCATTGGTCTGCTCATGGGAAGTGGTGAGTGACTGTATTTGCAACACTTGTATCTGCTGGAGTTTATTTTTCCTTGCTCATTCCTTCACTTATTAAACTGTCTTTATCTTGATCCACAAGTTTTTCTTCCTTTTTTTCTTGCAATTGTCTCTCCCGTCCCACTGTGAGTGAGGGCAGAGGCATGGAGTGAGCAAGCAGCTGGGTGGGTAATTCGTTGCTGGCCTGGGTCAACCCAGCACATCAGTGTTCTTTAGAAATTGCTGTAGCACCATGAGAAATTATGTTCCCAGTGAAGATGAACGTGGCTTGGTTTTCTGCACAATTCATAGAATTTATGAGGTCTGTAGTGTCCATTAAGTCCAACATTTACTTTCTGACTTTGGATCAATCTCAATAAACAGTAAGTGTTATCTGTAGTCATTATTTTGAAATATTTGCTATTCCAAAGTATTAAGTGGATAGCAAGACTTCTAGTATAACTGCCTTAACTGAAGGCTTTTTGAACTTTCTTAATAGATCAAAAGGAGGGAGGAAGGAAATTAAGCTTAACTGGAATACAGTTTAAAGCAAGTATCTGTTAGAAGACAATTTGTGAACTATCACAAAGACTTAAAAATGTCCTACTGCTTTATCCCTGGTACAAGAATATTACGATAAGAAGTAGTCAATACTTGATTTTAAGTCAATTTAACATTATTCTTTTTTTTAACCTCCTCAGTTTGGGTCTATTATTTTAGCTTCAAAACCAGCTTTCTCCAGACACTCATTCTTTGTATATTACTCCAAGTAAGTAACAGATTTATTTCACAAAGCAGACAATTGATTGGCACACTTGGAACAAACCATTAACATCTCCTCTTTCACAGAAGGATAGACAGCAAGAATGGCAAACAGATTCATAACAGAGACCGTTTGATTTAGACAGTAGAAGATATTCAAGATTCTTTTGCATGGTAAACCATAGGACATATCTTGAGTCTCCCAAAAGAAATAATTTGTGTCCTGAGTTTACTATCCTAAAACCAGGAGATTGTAATTTAAAGCAGATTTGATCTCAGACTCAAGACCAGTCTTAGAAAAAAGTAAATAGATGTTCCCTCTCTCTTTAGCACCAAAAGATTAATGATCTGGGCACGTTATCTGTATTGTGGAGTTGAAAGTTCTTGTCTTTCAACTGTACATGTAAATTGACTCTCGTCTTCATGCATACTTCCTTTGGTATGGCTATGTAAATGATAATTATATTTTTTCTTTCTTCTTCCTTAGACTAGACTACCTTTATTATGCAAACAGTCATGAGACAACAGAAACTCCTTAATAGCCAGAGGCATCAGTTATACAATTACAGCTGTACATGAGCCTGAACTGCTGATAGAGTAATTTTTGTGTGCTGAAATTCATAAAATTAGATCACAATTTCTTTCCAAGGAGAAAGGAAGAACTTGCTTCTGCACTGGAAAAAGAACAGTTAACAAGGTCTTTGCCATATTTTACAGAAAGCACAAGGAGATCTTTGCTGGACGAATGAAATGGCAGTTTACATTCCATGAAATACATATGTGCATCAGAGAGCTGGTGTACTGTCATTTGCACAGGTGTAGGTGAAATGTTGCTTTACAAGTATTCCTGACCTATCAAGTTTTGTAGCATGCTATCATTAAACCTGGCATCAGGGCCAAATATCTCTGCCATTTTATTCCACTAGCAAAACAATTCCTGACATGCTGGTTTAGTTGGATGTGGTATTCTTCTCCACCTAGAGCAGATGTTATGCTTTGGCATTTTGCTGTGCTTCTCTGCCCAGAGGCAGCTCCATTTCCTTGGTAGGTGGAGTGCTTCCAAGTAACAGTGACTGAAGTATATTGGCCTCCACATAGAAAAATGATGGTAATGCAGAAACTGCATTGGAGAGCAATATAGCATTTTATACATTGCCACCGACAGTCGGTCTATCTGATGGGATTCTGCAAAACAAAAATAACATCCTAGAAAAGGCAAATCACACTGAGCATATTTTTGCTTCTTTCTCCCACCCTTCATGTATTTTTACTGGACTGGAAAATGCTCTTCCTTGTGCACCTGGAAAACGCTCTTCCTTCTGCATCTGTCTCTGATGGAGGCTCCTACTCTGTGGTTTTTTTTTGCTCATTGGGTTTGTACCATGAATATGATCACTGGAGAGAAAGATCAATGCTGAAGATTTACAGAGTAAACAAAGAGGTGAAGAAAAAAGAACAGCTTCTCAATTGAAGCACATATATGCTGCGATCTGTGTGGTTATAATACTGCATACTGTAAACCATAAGACTATACATTAATGTTAGTAACATTGTGAAATAGATACTCTATGGTGGTCTTGCTGCACAGGATTCTGGATGAAACAATTGGAGAAGGACAAATGAACCAGGGACATTCCTAGACTAAAGGTTATTTTAGGAATTCTTGGTGCCAGGATCTGCAGAATATTTCTATTCCCTCTGGCCCACTTGTGTTGATCCATTTAAAGACATATTGGTTGATGAGTCCATGATATCTTTCTCTAATCAGTCCTAACAAACCCTCTTATATTTTCTTTGTGAATCCAAATGTTCACACAAAGGACTCATGCACAGCCTTTTACGTGTCAGAATGTCCTCTCATCTCTTTCCTTCACATTTTTGAGTACAAGAGAACCTATGCTTCTTTAGGATTTCCTCCAATCTAAATTTATTTCCAAACAAACAAGAAAAATCTCCCTAAAGTGAAGGAAGAGTTCTACCTCCATTTCCTAACATTACTTCCTAGCATGCCTTGGTATACTGCAGGTTTCCTCAGAGGAAATAATGAACGTCTCAGAAGTCCCTACAGTGGAACAGAAACCACTTGATTACCTAGCTGCACAAACATAAATATTATAATAGTGTCTTGCTTTCAATGGCCAGGTTTATATTTTTTCTGTGTATTTGGGGGACAAACATGAAACCTTTAATCCTGACCATAAACTACATGCAGATACTAAACCTTGCACAAATACAGATACAAAATGTTATTCCTCTGCTCTGAGAGACCAAGGAATTAATTACTAAGGGCATTACCAGGGGCCATACTGACATTCTGACTCCTTATTCAAACTGAAACCTAATCAGCTGAATTCAAACTGAAATAAGATTCTCAGTTTCCCTTTGCAAAATAAAGCAAAGAAACAAAAAATCACTCACTGAAGGTGGAACAAAACACTGAACATAGCACTTTTTCTCATTTTCCCTAAACAGCAAAATAGGGCATTGAAAGGAAACGCAGCTGTCTTTTCCATGCTTTTTCATATACTATGTGTATAAAAAAGAAAACTCCTAAGCGTACTAGGACTATCTACTTCGTAAGACCAGTGGAAAATGTTATTTATGCCGTCTCTCATGTTACATTACTTCTATATGTTATTTCAGAAAAGTGTTTCAATTCAGGCTTCTGAACACTCTGCACTGGTTCTCACAATCAATGTTTCCTCTTGTTTTCTTTTTTCAACAAAATAATGAAATTGTAAATCTCAGAAATGAGTTGCACATACTTAGAATAGAAACTTTTCTGACAACATCCCCAAGATAGTGGTATTCAATCCTATGTCAGGAAAATTAGTACAGACTTAATTGCGATCAGAATTAAATAAAAATTCAGTTCAGTATGTTTGTGATAATTAAGTTTTCTGTTCACCAGGCAGAAGAGTAAAAAATGAGCAGGAGAGACACATACTGTTTAATTTTCTGTGTCATCTTTAGGTGACTCAAATATTTCCATGGTTTAGAAAACTGTAAACAAGGCAGGCTGAGACTTCTGGCTCTTTTTCCCCACAGCTGAATGTTTACAATAATTCTTAGATACAGCAGGTGGACTGAAGTCTTGAACTGCAACAGAATCTTGGAAAGAGTTCTTGATTATTCTAGACATCTTTGAGGGAATGAGTGATGCTTTTAATAGCTTTTAATTTGAAATGGGATGTTGAACACTTTCGTATTTTTTTTTGAAATAATAAAAAAGAAAATTATTTTGTTTGAATGTCTACATAGAGTTATTGACAGTGGAATTACTGAGTAATCAGGGATTTTTGTTCTTCCCACTTTTTTTTGTTCATGCTGACATGGAACAATTGTAGTTGTGCTCAAAACTGCAACTGAGCTTTTTAAAAGACCAGACCAAACCAGATCCCAGCAGACAGAATTCTAAACATGTCAGGATGACCTGATGATTTTGATAGATACAAAACAGAACAAGACAACATTCATATTTTTAATGCGTTTCAGCAGGAGCAAACTCAGCAGTGCTCAGTCAAGCACCATGGTCTGGGCTCTACACAAGGAGCGGCACATGAAGTCACACCACAATCCATGGGAAAAGATGAACTTAAAACTGGCCAACTAATGGTTGCTGGTGGCACTGTAAGTGAACACATTATCACCCAGAACGACGGCTGAGCAAGAACATACACATTCAGCTTGACAGGGATGTGGGATGCACTGCACTCTAATGTTTCCAAAGATTGTCAAAGGAAAAGAGATTGAAGAGTGGCCAATAAAGGAATATTGGAAGGAAAAGGTTTCTTGCACTGTGTATTCTAATTATTGCCCAAGTTTAGGGTTATATTTTTCCTTTCATGGGGAAGTAAAACACTCAAGTTCTACTGTCCTATTTTATACTGCAAAGAGAAGTAATTGCAAATTTAATATCTCAGTGTGTGCTCTTGGCTTGGAAACTGTCTACAAAACTATAGATTTGTGGCATTTGAAATAGGTACAGGTATCCCTCACACTCTCTCATTCTCTGCTCAACCTCTGTATTTTCTGTATCAGAAAAGCCCCACCACTGAAAAGGAATTTTCCAACTAATAAAATAGAATAGGGTATGACAGAGTCTATGTACGAACTGAACACATAGCTTTGGTTAAGACAAAACAAAGTGGCATGACTGATCGATGTGAGTTCTCAGTAGACTGTCTTTTAGGAAATTGTCTTTTAGGAGCTGCTCTAACCTTCTCCCAGCTGCATTGATACTCATCCATCTTGACAGGTGTAACCACACAGAAGTCTCTTCTCTTCCAGTTCAACAATAATGTTACAGCACCATTAGTCTAATCCCATCGGGAAATTTAGGAATGAGAGGAGGAGCAGTGTAAGATCCAGTAGGGAATGAAAGAAGATCATTTGGGGAAGATGAGACATTCTCAAAAAAGTTTTTAAGAGGAAAGTCACCATGGCCAAGGATAGAAGGTTTATAAAAGCTTGACCCAGTGTTGTTCTGTTTATCAGGTTGAAATGTTATTCTTAGAGGGAACAACAATTTTGATTTTCAACCACAGAATTGCTTTGTGCTTCTGCAAAATGTGAAAAATGAAAGCAACAAGGGACCAAACATATTCTGAGTGTGAAAATGTTCACAGCTTTAAGTACAGTACAGAGTATTATAAAATAATTTGTTACAGGGCATAAAGCAGCAATAGAATTTCCTTTTTACAGAGAGATTTTTCATACTGTACTACAGCTGTAGAACCTTCAAAACAGCCTAGATTTTCCCTTCTGTGTGAAGAGCATGGAAAAAATTAAACTTCAGAGAAACAAGACAGAAGGAAAATATACACCAGCTAAGGCAAGATGAGATGAAATAATGACACAGTCTGTCAGAACCTGTGTATTACTTCCACAGAGGTTGCCAAAGATTATCAAGAAACATATTAATTTCAACAGCAAATATGTTCACCAAAATGTAAGTACCTAAAATTCAGGCTCTAAGCATGTCTGCTGTGAGAGTTTTATGCTTTAATTTAGGAACTAACAGTACAACAGGTACTTCTGTGATTGGACCAATTTTTGAAAGGATAAATTTTTCTAGGTATGACTAACAAGTTGTCCCATTTTTACATGGCTAACTGAACACCTTACATGGTGTTCAACTTAATGTCTTAGAAAGATCAGGTAATCAAAAGCCTCTTTGAGCTTTTTAACTCACAGGTCAGGACTGAGCCTTGCAGCATTGCTAGTCAGTATGAGACACAGGCCAAAACTTCTAACAGACTCCGAGGAAAAGAAATTAATAACTACTTTTTTTTTTTTTTTCTAAAAAAAAGTTCCCCTTGAAATACATGTCAAAAAAAAAAAAAAAGTTACAGTTTTGTCTGAATGAGCAAGCTTTCTTAACCAAAAAGCACATGCTTTCAGATACTGAAAAAGATGACCTTTAAAGAAATGAAAAAGCAGGTATATAGTGCCTTTTAATCAACAGGTGAGCAAACCAGGAGACAAGACAACATGCTGGCAAGCCTTTTTAGGCTCAGCAGAGGCTATGTATGAAATTCAATACTGTAAAACTTTGGTCACTATTTTGGGTCTTTCCTGAAAATTATGAGCAATACAAGAGATGACCAATTCAGAATCTTTGAATGATGCAGAATGCATTCTACTAGAATAAGTATACACACATGAACAATTTCTTCCCCTATATTCAAAGTTTTCATATATACTGAATGCTAAGAAAAAGTGTACTTTCCAAGTAATAAAGTTAGGCATTTCATTCACATATTGCAGCCCAAACCCAGAACTTGACTGAGAGTTGGCAACTTCAACAAATGACCCTTGGTGGAAAAAGTCAGCTTCTTCAGCTGGCTCTGTCGTTGAAGTTCAGAGGAACAGCTGATCTTTCTCAGGCATCTAGGAGATCCAGCATTCCCCAGTCCACTACATAGTTTCATATGCCTGCCATATTCTAGAACATCTGTTGATTATCTTGTTCAAGGTGTTTTCCCCTACATTGTGTGAGGCCATGGGGTACTTTTGTTGTTGCTTTTTTCTTTGTTGTTGTGGGTTTGTTTTGGTTTAGGTTTTGTTTGGTTTGATTTTTTTTTAATAACCTTTTTTTTCCATACTACTTTCTAAGATTTTTGTCTGTTTTAAGGGAAGACAGTGGAACATAAGCAACAGAGCAAAACCCTTCAAAGGAGCAAATAAATCTTGTGATTTTTTATGAAAATGAAGCAAGCTGAAAAGAGCCTTTCATGTACAAAGTTGGAGTTAAAAGATTGGGCTGGACCACATCTGTAACATGCTTAGAAATTAACAATGAACAAAAAGTAACCATTGTCCCCACAGCTTTTCCAAGATATTTTCTCATCACATTCATCGCACACATGATACTGGGTGTAATACTTTATCCATTTCTGCCCAACTTAAATTCTCTGATCCAGCTAAGGCTGTATACCACTATGTGACTGACATATCTTAATCTCATGAGTTGCAATTGCACCAAAAAATCAACACTGTATGCCAACCAGAAGCACATCTCACAAGGAAAACCTGTTTGGTTTTGGAGCAATAGTGTCTGACAACATTTTATGCATTGGTAAACAAACATTTTGAATCATAATTTATTCTAGACTGAGAGCAATCCAAACTCAGCGCTGGGGCATTGAAGGCACTTGACAAAAATGTGAGAAAACAGAATCTACACTTGTATGTATATTGTAGCCCATTAAATAGGTGGAGAGAAAGGTTCAGATCAGAGAACCAATTACAATGAAGGAAAAGACAGCTTGGCACACAGATTCTGACAGACCAGTGTCTAGTAGCAGGCTTGAAATCAAGCTGCTCTTGTTTTGTGTCTCAACTAACAACTAGTTCTCAAGTAGATTTATAGTTACACAAGGGAAGGTGAAAACATGAGAAGACTTCAGCATGTAAAATCAAGATGTTCTCCAGGAAGAACAGCCAGAAGGCTGAGAAATCAGTGTTAGTATTTTCTAAGTTATATTTGTTCTCTTTTTACTCAAAATGTAAACAAACTCTTCATTTGTTGAAATACAGTGAAACAAATATGTCAAAGGTTTTTCTCCCCTCTATGGGCTATTAACTAATGTTAGGACTGATTTATTTCTTACGTAATGGGTGAATGCCAAACATACTAACATGTTTTGTCAGGGTATTTCCCCTTCTTTGGATTGCTTGCTATAACTATGAGAAAAAGTTGTTTGTAGGAACAGTTTGAGAAAAATAACACACCCCAATGTAATGGGAGAAACCCAAGTTTAGACGCGTTTTAAGATTATTTTTTTTTTTTAATTGTTGAGCACCTTCTTGGGCTTTTTAAAAAATAAAATGTTAGTAAAAGGTATATAAGCAATTTTTTTTAAATGCAATGCCAGGTTGAGCAGAATTTTTTAAATTACCTGTATGTCAGTGTTTTACAATGCTTCTTAGTGTTTAAGACTAAACGGTTCATGAAAATGACAATAAAAATGAAGTTCTTCAGCTGCTTGGAAGGACAAAAGAAAACCTAAGTAAACTCAGCTTGTGGAAACAAGCTTATGTAAGGTTAACACATATTAAAGTGTGGGAACTGCATAGTTTGAATATACAAATATGTGTGTCTGTTTCCAACTATGTTTGATTTGCTTTAACACATTGTAGATTTTCACCTGGCCTATGAACTATGACCGCTCACTTGACCGGTGAACTTACAAATTTTGGAAGATACTACATAAGTAAATTGGATGGAACCTGTTCTCAGCGACACTGAAGTAAAGCAGGGGGAAAACTCAGACTACATGCTTGCAAAACATTGTTGCAAAATCTCCCTGCCTCACAGGTACGTGCTCTGCTTCTAGGAAAAATGGGTTAACTAGGAAGTGAACATTTATTCTGTATTACAATGGAAAACTATTAATAATTCAAATCAAATGATCCTTGCACAAAGAACCAAAAATGTTAATGTATCTTAATAGTAAAGTTGATCCATCAAATTTCATGAAGTTTCCCATTGACTATGGTGTTTGCTTGGCCAAGGGAGGTCTCTTTCAAGACAGAATGGTAATATAACATCCCAGTTCCTAAAGAGAAGTAGGTCACGAAACCTACCTGGATTGTGTGTAGAGGAGTGGAGTGGAAAAACAGAGACAGCTTTTAAAGATGTAATCATGTCCCTTTTCCCACTGTACACTATGCTGCTGTTACAAAGGAAGAATTCCTTAATTTTGCTTTGGTTTTAGAAAGCAGTACGGAACGACCTCTGCTATTGGCATCTCGTTAAATGAATTGTAGAAAAACTGAGAGTGTGACTTAAAATTACTTTTTCATTCCCAGTCACAAAAGTTACCCCACTAGTGTAAAACTGCCAATATCTGGAGAATATATTAGAGTCACAACACTTTTTGAAATCTTTCTTTTTTCCTTCCTTCTGGCTTAGAAATTATCTCTTCCGAATTAATTAATAACTTTCTGCAGTTGTGAATCCTTTAACCAGCTACATGTTTTAGAATGACATACATTCCAAAATCAGCACTGCATATTTCCACAGGAAAACTGCTTCTTCATGGTAAAGTACTGCTATTAGAAGCCAGCTGAGCATTGTAGTTTGCATGCCTTTTCTTTTCACTGCTGTTATTTGACTTAGTAGTCATTCAAACTAGAAAATGCTGATTTAATGATTGATTTGCCTTGCAGGTTGCTGAACTGATAATGAACGGGCATGCACTTTGGCCAGTGATATGTTTCTAAAGACTATTTGTCATTAGAAACAGAACTAGAAGGCAGATAGTCTACATGAGCTCTATTATTTTTTTTAGTATCCTAGAATCAATAAGCTGTAACCACTGCCACAATCACACAGTGCTAAGTGTCATGAAAACACAGAATACTATGCATGACTTCACTCTCAGGGAGTTGGAATCTGTGTAGACAGCAAGACATGACCATTCCATAACAGGCAAGTGGATAAATATACTGGAACAGCAGTTTATGAGGGAAGAATCCACTTCCCTGGGATCCCCAAAGATACCAGCTCTTTGGTACCTCAGAAGCACGCAGAAAAGGAGAGTCTAATGGGACAGATGAATTTTCAGGGAGTTTCTCCACAGTATAATAAGGGATGAAACTACTGATGTGAAAATGGGTAATAACCGGATACAGGAAGCTCATCAAGAGATGTGGAAGAATGCTAGACGCATGGAAAATCACAAGAGCTGTTTAGAAAAGGCAAACATAGAAAAGAGAGGAGGTATTGGAAAGATACATCAATATGTGTAAGATAAAGAGATAAAAAACCAACCTGATAAGAAGTATATAAGCAGGGGTAGACCAAGGAATTTTTCTGTGATTGAGGCAGGAGATTGAGGTGCTGGAGTGTGTCCAGAGAAGGGCAACGAAGCTGGTGAGGTTTCTAAAGAACAAGTCTTACGAGGAGCAGCTGAGGGAACCGGGGTTGTTTAGCCTGGAGAAAAGGAGGCTGAGGGGAGACCTTATCACTCTCTACAACTACCCGAAAGGGGGTTGTAGAGAGGTGGGGATAGATGTCTTCTCCCAAGTAACAAGCAACAGGACAAGAGGAAATGGCCTCAAGTTACGCCAGGGGAGGTTTAGATTGGATATTAGGAAAAAGTTCTTCAGTGAAAGGGTTATCAAGCATTGGAACAAGTTGCTCAGGGAAGGAGTGGAATAGCCATCCCTGGAAGTATTTAAAAGATATGTAGACATGGTGCTTAGGGACATGGTTTAGTGGTGGTTTTGGCAGTGTTGGGTTGATGGTTGGACTTGATGATCTTAAATGTCCCTTCCAACCTAGGCAATTCTGTGATTCTATGATACTATACTCCTTAACACAGACAGCTATCCACTCTCCTCAACTTCTTTGCCCTTTGTAGAGTTTTTAACCACCCGTTGCAGCATACCAGCCATGCAAACACAGCTATTCCAACACCAATTAAGTTCCCTGTCTCAGTTAATTTCCACAAAGTCTTCTTTCTACAACTGCACCCAAAGTTCAAGTTCCAGATCTATCAGTTGTGTCCCTTGAGGTTCAAATATGGCCTGCCACCAAGTAAAACAAATATGGGACAGCAAAAATATATTTTTCCTGGACTTTTGTCCCAAATTCAGTAGCACTAGGATTCTGTACCATATATATTCATGCTGGGACTCATCCTTCTCTCAAATGTCAGCATCAAAAATTCACGTCCCCCTTGTCTGACAGTTTAGTTCCGTGACATTCAAGATAACAGTTTCTTTGGTGACTGACAAGAACATCAAGTAATGCTTCTTGAAACAGATGTCAGCTGTAGTACAGTGTGTGCTGAAGGCAATTTGGACAAGCACAAATGTGCTTTGGAGAAGCAGGAGAGCAGTTAGATTTCCTATTCCCATTGCTCTCCCTCTGTGAAGCTCTCACTGAGCAGCATATGACCTTAATCACATATAGGTGGTCAGGAGAAGGAAGCTCACTCTAACTTTTAATGAAATAATTTTTCCCTGTGCAGTTATTGTTCAGGTTGTCAGTGGCCGAAATCAAATATAACCTTATTTGCAGAGTGAAAATCTCTCACTTAGTTAAGAGTGGCAATTTTTGGGAGCACCTTGCTGCTTTTACATTAGTAGTAGTTTGCTTCTGCCTTACCAGTCATCCTACCTAAAGCAAAACTACTTATACACATGTTCAGAAACAAATGAAGTTTCCCAGGCCTCTTTTTTTAGTTCTTTGATTGCTCACTTTGTTGGCCACTAAGAGCCATATCTCCATGTACCTCAGCATCCTTAAAGCCTCAGCTCCTGAGGCAGAGCAATGATCCCACATCCAGTGAAAATAAAGGAAACAACCAATGAAAAAATTAAATAAGGATTTCACCTGCTGCATGAATGAATGTCAGCGTTTCATGCTGTATGAGAAATACATGCAAAACACACACAGCTCTAAAAGATGGTTTCTTTTTTTTCTGTGAAATATTAATCTCAGATAACATCCACTTCTTTCCCCCTGCTCAGTTTTAAAGACACCCTGTGACCTAAAAGAGGTGCTCTATAGCCTGAGCTAAATAACTATGTTGCCTTTTAGAAAGCTGAACTAGCTCCCCTGCACGTTATTTTTGCTATGTCTTGCCTAACCGGACATCTACTGTGACAAAATAAATCCTTCTATCATGTTTTTCTTTGGTTAAAAGAATTTATTAAGAGGGACAAACTATGGGAATGATTGAAAGGAATAAAATCTCCTTTCAGTTATTTAGGTAACTTTCAGTACCTAACGTGTGAATGAACAATTCTTCTTTTAAGCTTGATAATTTAAATAAATGAAAATTCTTAATAAGAAGAGACTTAGTTTCCCACCTTTAATTTGTACCTGATATATATGTACTCATATATATGTACTAAATGCTGGAGGCATTTAATCTGTCTAAGATGTGCTAACACGTGTTTCCCCAATGGATTTGTTTTCCCACGTTAGAATTCAGTAAAGCCTTTGGCTGATTATTGTGAAAAGAAAGATCTCTTTTAGAAATACAGATTTGTCATAAACAAAGCTATGAGTTTAAAACCTTGTTTTTTTCCAGTAGAAAATCCAAACGTAGACTGCAAGACTATTTTTTAAACTAATGAGTATATCTCTGTTATTAAGGCTTGAGGAATGCAGTAATTTACCAAACATTGTTAGGGAAGATAGAGTGCCTGGATGTTTATTTTGTACAAAAGTTCATTTCTCTGAAGCAGTTTCCACAATTCAAGGATAAAAAAATTGTTCTTTGTCCCCTCAAAAAACACACTTAAATACAATTTATATGCCAGGATGTGAGAACATGTCTTGCTACTATGTATAGAGATTGCAGGAATTTTCTTCCTTTTCCTTTTCCTTCACCTTCTCCTTTTCCTTCTCTTTCTCCCTTTCCTTTACCCTCTAGTTTTCTTTTTTCTTGTCTTATTCTTTTTCCATTTCTTTGGTTTTGGTTTGCTTTTGGTTTTGGTGTTTTATTTTTTAGATGGTAATCATTAACGGTAATCACTGAAATTTAGCTTTATGTACATGTTTGAAAACCTGACACAACCTCTCCATGCTATTTAGGAGCTGCTGGCTTTTGCTGTTGTACTCAGAAGTGGTGGACCTCCTACGTGTTACACAAAAACAGCAGTCTATGATCATGTGTCTCCCTGCAAGTGCTAAGGTCCATGGAACCTTAGCACCTGGAGGTTTTCCTGTGCATCACGCATGTGTGAGTAATATTGAGTCCAGCCTGGGATGAGCTATTAGAAGCATATCGTGACAGCACCTGTGACAGATTTTCACTTAGAAATCAGAAATCATAGCAGAAGTTGACAAGGGACCAACCTCAATTCACATCCAGATTTGAACCTGATTTTTGTGTATAGCTATTCTATTTTTTCTTTATGGTGAGCTCAGACTTCAAAAAAAAAAATACTGTTTCTCTGGGACACATTCTCAGAATGAAATGCCTTTCTTACACTTCAAAATCTTTTCCTACACTGAGTCAATGCATGTGGACTGGAAATGAAGAAGACTTTTTTTGTGTTCACTGCAAATCTAATGGGAAAACAGCAAGTCAGTCAAGTCAGTCATGATCAGGTGAAATAATGTGTGATGACAATATCTGAAAGAGTACAACAAACCCCATGAAATTCTGCCGTTCAAAGAGAAAATAGCAAAAGCTGTGTGTTACATTTTCCATGTTGAGAAAGGTCAATTTCTAGATTGGTCATGAGCCAGGGGTTACAGTCAATAGGATTACAGGAAACCAAGAGGAGAGGCCTTTGTGACCAGCCAACTGAAGAGAGAGGAAAAGCAAAGAGTGTGATTGACCTCCTCTTCCCAGGTCAGCCAGCGAAGTTTATTAAGGCTGTTGTGATTTAGGAAGCTTTCTGACCATATATTTTGGTTGCTAACTTCTGACCCCTGATGTGCCATTTTTTTCAAACTTCATGTTCAGGCAAAGAGAGAAGGGAAGAATCTCATTTTTTGGAATCCTTAAACAAGTGCTTTATATGTGCCTGACACAAGTGGAAAAGCCGGACTGTGAGTTTACAACACAGCTTTTCATGCAAGATAGACTTTCACGTATTCTTTTAACCTTGTTCTTAAACCAGGAATTTCAGACAAAACAAGATCAGCTTGAATCTCAAATTAAATTATAATTCAATACACAGGTGTATCCCAACTTTTTTTCTTACACTTCTGAACACACAAAAAGGGCAGAATGTTCATTTCAGTTGTGTTTTTGTAAATCTTGGATGGCTTTCTCTTTCTTTGGGCTTGCTGTGGATTCAAGTGGGAAGGGAGAAAAACATCTCTTCTGTAATGCCCATGATTTTCATGGAGCTCCAGAATGAGTTGGGTGTGATGGTTTTGGCTGGGATAGTTAACTTTCTTAATAGTAGCTGGAATGGGTTTATGTTCTGGATTTGTTAGGAAAACTGTTGATAATACAGGGATGTTTTAGTTACTGCTGAGCAGTTCTTGGGCAGCATCAAGGCCTTCTCTGCTCCTTACACTGCTCCACAAGCAAGCAGGGTGGGGGTGCACAAAAAGTTTGGAGGGGACACAGCTGGGACAGATGACCTCAGCTGGCCAAAGGGATATTCCATGCCATAGGATATCATACTCAGCAATAAAATCTGGGGGAAGAAGAACAAAGGGGGTGACATTTGGAATTATGGCATTTGTCTTCCCAAATAACTGTTACGTGTGATGGAGCCCTGCTTTCCTGGAGATGGTCGAACACCTGACGGGAAGTAGTAAATTAATTCCTTATTTGGCTTTGCTTCCATGCACAGCTTTTGCTTTACCTGTTAAACTGCCCTTACCTCAACCCACAAGTTTCCTCACTTTTATCCTTCTCATCCTCTCCCCAATCCCACTGGGTGGGAGCGAGTGATTGGCTGTGTGGGGCTTAGCTACCTACTGGGGTTAAACCATGACAGTGTGAGACTGTTAACTGGAAGTCAGACACAGATGTGTTCCTAGAAATGCACTAGAAATGGGAGCATATATTTTCATGTGGCTAATATGTCAAGAGCTGAGATAGCCAGAGGCAAATAGCCTGAACAAATGAGCAGTGACTCATGCATATTCAGTGACATTTGTTACAATGTGAACAGACTTCTTAGGAATCCTTATGTTAAAAATCATCCAGTTTAAAGAAAACGGGGATGAAATTAACAGCTGATATAACCCATGCCATTGGTTTAAAACAGCCCTATAAAGAAATGCTGCAGTGCTATGACAGGGATCCAAAAAAAGGTACTTGTAAGAAAGACAAAATATGTGTCTCTGTCTTACTCCTCATGTCAAACCAGGAAACAAAGATACCTTCTGAAATCATAGCATAAAAGGAATTTCTCATCATTTCTACTTCACTTGTAATTTTTCAGAGTCTCATACTACTTGGCTGTCATAGTATTAGGATGATGTGATGATTGATCCGTTAAGATTAATGAGTACTCAGATCTCAGGATGGAAAGCACCCTTACAGAATAATAATCCTGAAACCCAGCAAACTCACATCCAGAGTGAGTTTCTGTCACTCTGATCCCTACCATGTATTTGTCTTGTAAATGTTGTTTTGATCACACAAGTTTGCTCCTGCTTTTGTTGCAGGTGCCATGTTGTAAAAGTCACTTATTTGGGCTCAGTGAACAGCCAAACTTTGTTAGAAAGCTTTTCTGAGGAGCTCTGCTCCTGATTTAGATAAAGTGACAGGCCTTTTAAGCACTTGGAAAAAAAGCTGCGAGAGTTACCTATTTCCTGAGATTTCTTTTTAATATCTGGGCTCATTCCTTTAGGTGTTTAAAAGAAATCAAGAGCTCTGAAAATCTGAATCTACTGAATCTAGAATTTTCTGAAGCTTATCTAAATATTTTTTTTATTTGCTTGTAAAGGAAAGAATGAAAATAGCCTATCTTGTGAGCTTTCTAGTGTTGGCTCTTTTTGCTTACTCAGAAAAATGCTTAGTTGTGGGTTTTGAGAGATTTTTAGGGTTTTGAGAGAGCTCTATTCTTTCCTGAAGGCTGAAAATTCATACCATGAGAAAGGTTCTCTTATTTTTCCTCTTACATTTCACCAAATCTAAAATTACTTTCTCTTTGGTTTGCGTTTCAGATACGGTTAGTGTGCGGAAAGGGTTCTTCTAGCTTCAGATTTTCAGTAATCCGATTTCAAACCCCATATTGAACCGGCAAGTCCAGAACCAACCGCTAACTTGAAGCAGGACAGCCAAAACTGTTGAAATCATGAACCTTTCTTCTTTCATTTACACCCCTGCATTGTGAATACAAGCATGTCACCCTCATGTCTTCTGTAGGGCGATGAATTGATTAAAAGTTTCTTTCTCCATAAAGATAAGATCTTACATGACTGAAAATGGCTGTCAGGAGAATGGCATCTTTCTATTCACCTTGCCCTTTTCTCTCCTTTCTCGTGCTTTTTATGTGTGCTGTACTAAATAATTTAATAGTTTGCAGAGTGGCAGGCAGCTGGCTGGCTGAGGACCTATGCTGAGCAAACTGGTGCACACCTCATCTTGTCCTCCCACAGCTCCCCTCCTGTTGTTTCCCTTATGTTCATACCATGTGAGCTCTTTTGAAGGTACTGTTTTGTTGTTCTCATTGTGTGGTGCCCTAGAATAGTGAATTGCTTCCCAGTGAACCAGGTCCATAGGAAAAAGGTGCTGATATTAAGTACCATCGTGCTGACTGTCTGAATAGGCAGGTAACCAGAAACAATTACTGTGAGAAGGGAAAATTGTCACATTCACTTCAGGCGTGTTTTGTTCTGAATGTCAAAGTCAGGGTGGCACATCCAGCACCTGCTCGTGCAGATTATTGTAATACAGTTGGTCTAATCACCTGTGGCGTCATTTGTAGATTTCTGGAGTTTGGAAAACATCCCCACATGTATATATTTTCTCACTGCTTTTGGATATGACCTTTTTTGTTGGTGTAGTCCCTCATAATGCCAACAATCCTGCCATCCTCAAAATAGCTGTTTTGATGAACATAAGTAAAATCTTGTCTCTTAGAATTCTTGATTTTGCCTATATGCATGTTTTATTAAGAGCAGAAAAAAAATCTGAGCACATACTATCTGAATGACTTGTACAGTGATTTTATGATTAAAATTTTCTAAGAATATCTGTCAGCATTTTTGACTTGCACAATGTAACCTTAATGGTTGTAAGTGCTGAATTTTGCCACAGATGAAAAGAATACAAAAAGTGCAAAGCTTGTTAACGTGAGCCAAGATTGCCATTTATTTGATATTTGCAGCACACTAAATATATTTAAGCAATTTTTTTTTTTGCCATTTTGGAACTTATTTAAGACATATCAAGTGCCAATTTTCTTTCAGATCATAAAGAAAGAAAAGAGAACAAGAAGGTAGTTGTTTTGTTGATAAAGCTTATCCCAGATCATCATAAAAAAGAACCTCAATAAAGCAAGGCTGTTCGGTGCACACAACGCAGCAAATAGTTCTATCGTAAGTGACAGAATTAGAAGCCCATTCCTGCTGGTACTTCTTATCTCTGCACCAAAGTGTAATTCAGTCAAAATGATGGGAGCCACAGAGAAACACAGAAACACACTTCTGTGACAACTGCATTTCTGTGCTCTGAGACCGCTGAGGCTGGGGGCTGTGCTAAAGTGACTGAAATCAAGAGGACTGGGACAATACAGGGGTGAACAGAAAACTTCTCAGGCAGGTGTGGGTAGGTATCAAGTATCTTTATGTTCCTCTAATGTGGGAGCACTCACTTGGTAAAAGATCACAGATTCATAATAATCACTGGATCAAACATTTATTTACCTTTTTGTCCTGCACTTCGAGCAACATATAGGGGCTGCAGGACAAGTGTTTGACCACCTGTCTCTGAAAGTGATGATATCAACCCATCCAATCAATGTTCTTCAGACACTTCTCTGGATGTTAAGGTGTTCAGAGAAAGGCAACAAAGCTTGTGGAAGGGCCAGAAGGCATGTTCTGTGAGGAGTGGCTAAGGACTCTGGGTTTGTGTAGTTTAGAGAAAAGGAGGCTGAGGGGCGACCTCATTGCTCTCTGCAGCTTCCTGAGGAGGTGAAGTGAAGAGGACGTGCTGATCTCTTCTCCAGATGCATGGGAATGGTTCGAAGCTGCATCAAGGGAGGCTGACACTTGACATTAGGAAACATTTCTTTACCAGGAGCATGGCCAAACACTGGAACAGTCTTCCTAGGGTGGTGGTCGATGCTCCGTGCATCTTAGTGTCTTAAAAAGAGGCATTTGGACAATGTCCCGAATAACATGCTTTAACTTTTGGTCAGTTCTGAAGTGGTCAGTCAGTTGGACTAGATGGTCATTGTAGGTCCCTTCCAACTGAACTATTCTATTCTATTCTATTCTATTCTATTCTATTCTATTCTATTCTATTCTATTCTATTCTATTCTATTCTAAAAAGGTAATTCAAAACTAGGAAAGTTTTCCTTTCTTCTTTTACAGCTAAAATATTTGACATTACAACCCTTAACAGCTCTGTATTTCTGTATTTTTCAGTTATTTGTTCGTTCTTTACCCCATGCCCTTTATTCAATTGTTTGGGGAACATATGACAGGAAATTAGAATAAATATAAATATTAGAGAGGGAAGACATTCAGATTATTCCTATAATATCCTTTTTTCACTGTTTACAAATATAGTTAAAGTTACATAATTTAGTCCAGATTATTCAAATCCATCACGTGAAGCAGTAGGCAAATACTACAACATGCCAGAAAAAAGTAAGTGAAATTGCTATATGAAAACACTCATATTTATGTGCCCACTAACTATTAACAATAACTAATCATTTCCACAGATCATGACTCAACCTGTAAGTGCTAACGGGGTTATTGCATTCAACATTTTATAAAAGAAAGAGGATTTTAAATCTGTGAAAATATGTTTGTTACAGAAACACTGAACCCATGAGGCTGTAGCACATCAGGTTATGCTAGTTCAAACTCAGAAACAAAACTGCTGGTAGGACAAAGGAACAACAGCAGCTTTCATATGTTATGTGGTAATGATTACAAAACAGGTGGCAGTGTTCACCAGAAGAAGCAGAAAAAGTGTTATTCAAGATCATACTAGCCTGCTTTTACTTTCAAACAGCAGGGAAACAGAGTTTTTATGGACTTGCTGTGTGTCGGTAGACAACTGTAAGTTTGGTCATTTACGTTTTCAAGGATCTTTTTAAATAAAGATGTATATCAGATCTGCGAGCATTCCCTGAAAAATATAGACCTAATTTTAATAGAAACTATATTCTTGTAAATATCTCCCCCCCCCCAAAAAAAAAAAGCTGCATACTTAAGTGTTTTTTCAAATAAGCTTCACAATACTTTTGTATCAAGCAACAATATGGACACTTGAGATGTTAAATTCCAGTGCTTGTAATGTTCAATTAATCTGGCTGCCTCACATAGTACAATCCATTTTTGAGGTCTACAGAGTTCCTATTCCCATATTTTGATGACTGGACTCAAGAACATGGGGAAGGGATTACACTGTTTAGTATACAGCTGTGTTCCTCCTCTTGTTCTATCCCTGCTGTGGCAGCTGTTTTCAGCCAAGAGGCCTAATAGCCTTCATTTTTGCCAGTGCTGAAGATGAAAAGCCTAGTACTGTTGCCCTCACTAATCTTTTGAATGAAAGATTTCTCATTGCAAGAGAACAGATTGAAAAGGAAAAGAAAAATTGGTTCCATTCCAATTTCCCACCAAGATCCCACAATATCAAATTTACTAGTTGCATTTCCCATCCTGCTACTTTTCCTGACACACTTAATCATCATTTATGGAGGCAGTTCTTTTCAGCGAGGAATGGGAGATCTTGCCCCTATCAAAATTTGTTCAAAACAGCTGGGGCAGCAGGGGTTGGTGGCCTTTAAATGAAGTTGTTTATCTCCTGAACAAAAATGAAACATAATTATTCAAATTTATTGATAAGATGAAAATCTAGAATTCCACCTTGTGAATTTGAAAACCAAGATGATATGAGGAAGAAAGAAAAAAATCAGGTGTGAAAAATTAATACTTATTACATTTGTATGCTCCCAAACATTCTTCCTCCTTTAGCCAAGAGGGAAAAAATTTTGCTCTGTTTTGCACCTGAGGAAAGAAAGGTACCTCACAAGAAGGCTTTCTTTCCAGCTTTAACTGAGAAGCAATAGCTGACTAAAGCTATTCAGAAATACGGCTGTTCCTAGCACCCTGTTCCAACTTTTCTAAACCACTGCTTCTCTGCAGTAGTCACCTCCAAAGAAAGAAGGAAACAAGCTATTCTTTGAGTCCTTGCTGCTCACATGTTGAGAAACTATTCACTGCCTTTGCTTCTTCCTTTCCTCCCCTGGTGTGTTCAACAGCTACTGTATGATCTGAAAAAAAAATTTGAGGGATTTTTTTTCCTGTGTTAAGAAAAAATTAGCATCTTTCCCATATTAAAAAAACAAACAAACCAAAAAAAGCCCAACCAACCAAACAAAACCCAACCAACCAAAAAATAACAAAAAACCCACAACACCCTAGGAGAGATCGGAATGTAACACAGTATGAGTTAGAACATCACAAAAGATGTGAATAATTAAAATTTGGCTACATTGACCTAAGTGTTGTTAACATTTCAATCTTATCTTAAAAAAACAAACAAAAAAAAAAGAGAGAAAGAGAGAAGTCAGCAGAAAAATAAAATGCTGTGACCTCATTTATGCCACTTTTCAGGGAATTTTGTAAGCACGTGAACGTGATGACAACAGCTGACAAACCAAGTTTATCAATACATGAAAACTTGCCCATCAATGAATCTGGGAAAAAAAAAAAACCTACACAAATTTTTGCACACTTAGAAAAATTTCACCATTAGTATTTTTCTAATAAAAAAAATGGTAAGTTAAAGCCAAACAGAAAGACAAAATTATCATGAAAACCAAACTAATAATGAATTTATGAAAGGCCTCATCATTACAACTGATGCACATAAAATAATGTGAGGTGATGCTTTTAAAATTTCAATTCTTCCTCTCTATGTTGTATGCATTGTCTTTCTGAGGTTAGCCAAGGAATCTAATTTTGAAGTTTATCTACCATCTTATGACTTAAAAAGGCATTAAATTCTTCTCTTGAAGCATTTTGTTTAATTGCTTTTTCTCTAGCCACATTAATAATCCATAGTCTATTATTCAACTGTGGATACAGGGATATATCTACACTCCCTTTGTGCGTTAGCCCAGCTCCCCTCATTATATGTAAAGATGCTACTGCAACCTCTACTTTTCCATGAAAATATCAGAACAAAAATAAAACACAGGCTTCTTTGCACAGATGATTTTATAAATACCCAATAAATGCCAAGCTAACAGCACATTAAAATGAAACCTGTGCTCCATAAGATGGTGCCATACAGTAACTGTTTCATATCTGTACGCTTATCTTGGCACCAGGCAGAGCAGAGGTGTTTATTATAATTGGCACAGGATACAATAGCATCAGAGTTTAAAAGCATCTCTGCTTAAAAAAAAAAGATGTAATTGGCAGGGAAACAATGGTCTTTTCCTAGAAGAGTTCATGTCTTTTTAAAATAAGGCAGCCTTAAAGCAGTGATTAACCTAGTTATGTACTTTTCTACAGTCTTCCCTTCAGCTCCTTCTTTTCTTGTTTTTTTTTTTTGTTTTGTTTTGTTTTGTTTTGTTTTGTTTTGTTTTAACCGTTTCTCTCTCCTTGAGTGAAAAGAGCAGTCTGGAACTTCTCCCCAGAGACCCTCTAACCCATACTACCATATGGGTTTAATGTATAATGTATGAGAAAAAGCATGAGTTGCAGTGGGTTCAAAAAAGGATACACAGAGATTGGACTCAGGATGTGTTCCACAGTGATTGGAAAATCAAACAACATTTTACTGTTATTCTAGTCATTTCAATTGCTGTTCAATAACCCAGCCTCAAACACTTCCAGGGAAGAATGTATTTTTGATTTTTTAATCTTCACAGTACAATTGCTGGTCAAGAACATTTGTTCCTTGTTGTTAGCTAGGCTGTATGTGCATATTAGTATAGACATTCACATTCACTTTGCTTTCACATTCTAAGAACAGATTGTGTCCTAGCATTCTTGTGATAAAAGTGCATCTGTGCAGATTGTATACTGTAGTTCAGCCAAAAGTAACCATGCAAGTTTTCAGACAACAGAAAATGACAGAGGATTCAACTTTTTATTCTGTATTTCATGCTTCTTTTAATATATAGAATATTATCTGTATAACAAACCCCAGTATTTTCTCTGTGGAAATAACACAGACTTTCATTCTGTTCTTCTTAATCATTTCCCACTGCATGAAAAGAACACAAAGCTGAAATTGATAGTCTTCTCTAGAGTCTTATGGTGCTGCTATCAAAAGGCCTTCTCATAGAGGTCCTAACCCTTCCTGCATGGCATCATTTAAGCCTATGGCAAGGGCAAGCACTGAAGAAATGTCACTGAAGCTTGTCTTACTGAAAGACCTTTCTAGCTGTAGTCCTTACATAAAGTTCATGTTGGGATTTGTCTTTTCTTTGCAAATCAAGACAGGGGATTATAAGGTGCCACGTTCAGTAGCATCTAGGATAACTGTAAGGTCAATCCTTATGTGTGCTGATACAGGGCATGGCATATCACTGTTGGCAATCCCTTTCAATGTAGGAAGCCTTTGAAGCTGCTCAGAGTGAAATAGCCATTGTGCTGTGAGAAAAAATACAACACAGACAGAAGGAAAAGATACAGTAAGCCCAGGTAGAGCACAAGATAGCAAATAGCTCACACAAATGGCAAAATTTATTGTGACATTATGAAGAAATTACTGACCTTATTGAAAAGATATAAATTTTACCTAAGCCATGATTTTTCCCATTGTTTGTAAAACAATGCCTCATAGTGCTATAACAAAGGAGTAGCAAGAGACAATCCATTTAAATCTCACGAGAAGCCCAGAAAACAGTTCACTCCTATTGTCTTCCAGAACTGCCCAACTCTATTTTAAAAGCAACTGGGCTGCTCAGTGAACATCCACACATGGCCAGAGGTACTGCGGTCATGCAACTCCCCTCCCTCTCCCACTGCTTAGGCCTCTCAGTACTTGGTGCAATTTCCACCCCACCCCCCAGGCCACATGATAGTACAATGACCAGAATGATACATAATGGTCTAACATGAAAGAAAGGCTGGAGAGAAACAGACTAGAACACTATGGCAACCACTTAGTGCATCTGGTTCCCATAGCTCCTACTGTTTGAAGGTGGGGAGTAATGGACTAGAACACTATGGCAACTCCCTAGTGTGCCTGGCTCCTACGGTTCCTACCATTTGAAGATGACAACTGTAATTGATCACTCCTGACAACGTATGGATCATGGCCACAGAGAGGGGGGTACCAGGACCACAAGTCCTAGCAAGTCCTGGGCTTGCGTAACCATGGAAAGTACCGAAATACTCCAGCGTCCGAGCTGGGCTGGAGTGGAATCTTGGATCCTGTAAGTAGCAATTCTGCTAAAGACCCTTTGAGCCCTTCTGGATCACAATGCGCTGTGGTCAGTATCTTCCCTGAGCTGGGATGCCACTCAGCCAGACACCTTGAAGGCTAGAAGGCCAGAGTGAGGCAACCTCTCTCCAGCCTCAATTATCGCTCATTGAGGAATTGTATTGTATTTAATCCAACTCGAGAAAAGGGAAATTTTAACTATATGCTAGCTTCTCTTTCATCCACCTCTCCACTTATATGTTTATGATAAATATACATTACCTTTATGGATGTAGATGTTCTTCCCTTTGTCCGTGCACGCGTAGGGTTTAGAAGGGTTGCTTATACAGACACTGGAGAGGGAAAAGCACCTGAGTTAAGATGTGGTGGCTCATCCTGGATTGCTTGTTATGAATATTCAAATGTGCTAATCTTTTCTCTGCAAAATGTGACTGACTATGTTTGGAAAACTAAATTCCTTCTCCCACAGTCTGATCTCTCAAACCTTGCTAAGTGGCTAAATTTGTCAGGCTTAATTTCATCTATGATAGACTATAGTTCAAGACGGATTTATTTTTCTTCATAGACAAGGAGAATCTTGGAAGAAGTCTAACCTAGATGACTCATGACAGGAATGGCAATCTACATCATATCATAGTTTCACAGCTTTTTAGAACTGAAGCCATCCTTTCCCATACAAAAATAAGATGCCAAGAACAAGAGAGCCCCAACCATGTCTGAGAAACCTGAGAGACTCCTGGAATACAAATGGTAAAGAATAACATGAGCAATATATTTACATCGTTAAATGATAAAGAAATAAAAATCCCAACACCCAGCAAGATATCACTGCTGTCTTAGGGGAATTTCATATATATATGGGGGGGGGGGAAAATACAGACTTGACAATGAGCTTTTTCAGAGGTAATTAAATCTTCTCATTATAGGCAAATCCTAAGTGACCCTCATAGACTACATCCCTCAGCTCTCTCATAATTTTGGCAGAGATTGTCTCACTGGTTCCATGATAACTCCCCCAGGAACTCTAGGTTTATACACTGATGATACTCTACCTCTTACACTTCTGCTGTTTCTTAACTATGCTTCATGGAGGCTTAACTTGATGGAAAAAATGCATACAGTGGGGAATTATATACTAACAATTCTTAGCATGGTCAGCTAAAAGCAAGGAATGTGTAATCAGGGAGGAGAATACAGAGAAGAAGAAAATGTTCCATAAAGCAAATAGAATGATTCATATCACTGTTCATCCTTTCTCCAGAGTCCTGAAGGCTCTGGAACATGCATGGTCATTTTTTTCCCGGTGATCCCACTAGAATCTTACTTTACATCGACTTTTTAGAGTTTTTTATATCCTTGCACAATTATGCTAAGATCTTGGCTTACTGACACTGGCAGTATTAGCCACTGGGTGTGACTGAAAGATAGCAAACAAGGTGCAACTCGTTTTAAATAATGGCAAGATCCATTTGTAACAGCCATCTCACTGCTTCTCAGAAATGTAAATCTCGACTCTGGGTTGGTTTAAAAAAACCCAAACACCTGAATGATGAATGTGTAACAGAATAAGAAGCAGAGTGCAGAAAAGATAGTTGTGTTTGGAGGTTAAGTATGGAATTTCTCAAAGATCACACTTACTAGGTACTTTTCTGATTCATATTCATTCATAGGAAGGAGGAGAAGAGGAAGAAAAGTAGGAGAACATAAATGAACTAAGGTGTTCCTTGCTTTCCTAGCAGAAAGCAATTTAATGCACTGGTGGAGTTTGCAGTCCTGAGAGATATGGGTCAGGCAAAGAGTAAAGTCAGGACCCTGAATTTTAGGATAGCAAAATTCCAGCTCTTCAAGGAGTTAGTCAATAGAACCCCCTGGGAAACTGCCCTCAGGGACAAGGGAACAGAAAAAAGCTGGCAGATCTTTAAGGACACTTTCCTTAGACTGCAAGAGCTCTTGATCCCCAGGCATAAGAAATCAGAAGAGAAGAGAAGAGACAGGGTAAATTTAGACTAGATATAAGTCATTTTTTACAATGACAATGGCGAAACACTGAAACAAGTTGCCCAGAGAGGTGGTAGAAGTTCCATCCATGGAAACATTCAAGGTCAGTTTGGACGGGGCTCTGAGCAACCTGATCTGGTTGAAGATGTTACTGCTTATTGCAGGGGGTTTGGACTAGATGACCGTTAAAGGTCCCTTCTAACACAAACTATTCTATGATTCTATGATTTTATGAATCACGTATTTCTTCATCATGGCTGAAGCTTCATCAAGTTCCAATCATGACTTACGAGCAATAAACAAGTAGAACGGTTAAATCAGAGCTGGCTCAGGAGGCTAGACAGAAATAAGTATGTGACACTGAGGAGTGCAATACTAGGAACTGGATGGTATTCAGTAATAGAAAATATTAACCAATAACAACAGTTTTAAGAGCAGTTGTGAGACCTCCACCAATTATAATGCATATGGTTTGCAATTCTGTAGTCTCCCAAATACTACAGTGGACCAGTACAGATATTCTCCAACTATCAGGAAAAAAACCCTCACAATATAGAAAATAACTTGAATCCAGGTCCACGATACACTGTGAGTGCCCTTTTGTTTCTTGCTGCTTCTGGAATGGCAGAAAATTTTGATGCTCTTCCCTTTGGAGAACAGAGACTGCTATTACATATGTGGCTTAATGCCAACTGCAGGGAGTTTATTTTGTGCTTGTCTAGTGCCATAACACTGTTATTAATTCTGTGGACTGCTCGTCTATTTGGGACTTAAAAAAGGGACAGATCATAATTTTTAACCAGCAACTGCCACTTACACTAGAAGTTGAAATATCACAGATATCTATGCAACTTTCAATGGGTAATGTAATTTCCACACAATTTTTCTTTCTTTTCTGAGTTCACCCAAATCCAAAAAGAGCAAAAGATACATATTTAAACATATGTGTGAGAAGGAAGTTCAGGGAATACTGAAATTTTCTAAGTGAAGAACCAAGAAATGACAGTGAAGAAACAAAAGTGAAGAAACCAAAGCCACTTAAAATTTTCCAGATGTATTGTAAAAAACTCTTCTGACTTAAGAAACTTGTAATTTTCTTTACTTATTTAGAAAACATTGATTTAATTTGTATTTGATAAAGTACTTTTTACAAGATTTTCTAGTTTTCACTTATAACCCTTGATGATATGCCTGAAGACACCCTAAAAAGAAAATAAAACTTTCAAAGATAAATTTATCTGAACTATTTTGACAAAATGAAATTGACATTTGCAATTTTACCAAATCCCAAGAATAAATGTCTTTCAGAATTCTTTGGCTCTTGACAAATCTCTTTGAAATGGCTTACTGCACAAGACTAAAAAAGTTGCTTTAGTTTTCTACTGTATGTTAGTAAGTTCACAGTTTTTCTTTGAACTTCCCTCTCATGATGTAAGAGAGCAACATACAGCTAAGATAAAAATCACCAGTGGGTCAGCTGCTCCTCTTATAAGATCCAGCACAGCGACACCTTTAAGACCCATAGGTACAGCTAAATATTCATTGGTTTCAACAGTGAAAGCCACAGTACCAGGGTCCTAGCTGTTAATTTACTCTGCCTCTTAGTACCTACTGGTTCCTCAAAGGACCCCCGTAGTTGGATGTTCTCTTTGCTTAATGTTCCAGAATTCAGTGCTGAGAAAGTGATATTTTTTTTTCATGCAATCCTACTGTTGTTCTACAATATTGCTCCTGAAATATGAGGGCTCTGAGGAAGGAGATAGTCACTGCAGGATATCTGATACCTAGCTTCTTCTGGTTCTGCAAGGAAAGGTTTCATTCACAAGAGCCTTGGGACTATGTAGGATTAAATAATTCAGTATGATAATATTTATTTAATCTTTTTCCTTGGTACCCTGTAGTTCATGATCCATCTTACTATGCAGTATAGTAATAGGCTTGCCATTGGACAAAAGCAAGGAAAAATATGTGGACCAGACAACATTAAAATACTCAGAAGAGGTTTCTTTTGTGGTGCACTGGTACATTGGACTTTGAGCATTTGAATATCATTTTTGTATAGGTATGAAAAATAGAGTATTGAAACCACAAACTGTTGCGAAACAGAGATCCTATGCTCAACACTAATTTAGACATTAATACATCTGTTACTGTACTTTATGTACTTTATGTAACAGATATTTTTCCTGAGTTGTCATAAGATTGATCCAACAGTTTCTAAACCCAGTGGAAGCTCTCTGGATTCATTTAGCTAATAAAGGTTGTCTACTTTTTATTCACTCTTTTGTATTTGTCTATTAATAGAAAAGACCTTCAGGTGTTGTAAAATAGTTGAAGGAAACAACACCATTGTAGTCTGTTGCATAATTCTGCTTTACAAAAGACAAGATAACTGTCCAACACACACAAAGTCATGCCCCCCCCCAAAAAAGCACACACATTGTATGTGATACTGCAGAAGGTAATTTTATTGTACCAGGTTATTTGCTTAGGCTGCAAACACTAGAAAAAATAAACTTGCCTTTAGTGTTCAGTTTTGGGAAGCTGGTGCTTTTTCTTCTAAATTTTCATTTTTTACTTTGAATCATTTTTAGAGGGAGGTTAGCTCTCCAGAAACAAGATATTCTACTGAAATCCCTGAAAGAGGAGATTGACTTCTTGCTGTTTCATTAAGGCTTAGAGTCACATCACTCATCTCTTCTAAAGAGAAATTGCCCTGCAGGAACTTTCTTGGTAGATAAAGTAGGGAAATAGGCCAACAGTTTGCATGGATGGGGCAAAATAAAGATAGAAGTACTAAATTCGACCATTGGGTGCACAAGTCAAAAGTGAGACATGCTTTTTTCCAAATGGCATAAAATAACTCTATTTAAGTCCTTCCTTCCCTGAAGGTATAGTCTTCTGTCTACCATTTGAGAATACTTTATATATATCATGCAGCTAATTTATTAAAACAGTATCTGAAAAACACTGTTCTGCCAAAGAAATACAACTAAGTGTATGTTCCATTAATCTATAGTAAAATTAAAGGCAAAAAATAGCTGCCTGACACTCATAGCCAATCTGCACCTGAACCTTATTTGCCAATTCCACTTATAATTAATTTTAAAAAGAAAAATGAGGGCAGCCTGGTATTTAGCGTCAGGCTGTGGAAAGTGGAGTTTTTCAGACACTTGTCATGAATTTTTGTTCCTGGTGATAGAGACCACATAGTAGTCTTGCTGTTGCAAATTCAGAATCCTCTTTATATAACTGATCGACCTAAGTTCTGCAGAACTCTAAATTAGAAACCATAAAGTGTTTGTACATTTCTGTACTTTATTGGATTTCATCCTATATTTTGGACTATTTTCATCAAATTGTTAATATTATTTTGAAATTGAGTCTTGTTCTTTAATAATCTTGAAATCACACTCATCTTAATTCAACTGCAGATTTCATAAGTGCGCTACTTATGTCTTCCATCCAATTAAAAATGAGATAGATTCTAGCAGAACTATCTCAATATATTTTTTTCTCCATTTGAAGAACCACTGAAAAATGAATAGTGGTCTAGATACAGTTTATGAACAATATAATAATTTCATATAGACAGTGGTGTTTATTTTGTTTATGAGAAAGGCATATAAGTCTGTCAAATCCTTTTGTATCTCAGAATATATTTGATTTGCTGTTTCAACCGTATCCATAAGATCTGTTGTAATAGTAGATTCTTTCAAGATCACTTTGTTCTTGACAGATCTAATCTGGTAGATATTAATCTCTTTCATTCTCTTTCAGATATGTTTGAGAAGTAGGTTCAGTATTTATAGAAGCATTCTTTCACAGGTTGAAATTACACAGATGGGTGTAGAGTCTAGTGATTTTTTGTCACCGAAGTTTCCAAGATCTGAGCCCTCTGGCCTCTCCTAGTTCAATGTTGCTAAATATACCAGTTTATACTTTTGGGGGATCAGCTGTCACTTCTAAATCGATGATTTGCAAGATGCATTTACCCATTCAGACCACTTAACCTGTGACTAGTGTTTATCTGTACCTTTCCCTTTAATAATTCATTTTGGATGTCTCAACATCACTACCAAACACAACAAAATAATCATGCAGAAGTTACATAACAAACATAAACGTATCTGTGAGGAATAAGGGGTGAGAGTGATGAGATAGAATGAGTTCTGCTATGATTCACCAACTCCCACTCTGGTGCAACTGACCAAGATTAACCCTCTCTGCTGCTGAACTCCATCATAATAGTTCAGCTGTAGCTGGGAGGACATCTCAGCAGAACAGGTCTTAGTGAAAATTCATCCAACATCAGGATGGAAGAGTGAAGACCTAGAGAGTCTTACATAAGCACTACACATGCTGGCATTGTGTATCAGAACATGTGCTATAACTTGCTATAACCACTCAACATAAAATTTAAGAATATGTTTAATTTCCTGCTCAAGAAAAGGAATGAGTCAACTCTACTATCTGACACCAACAGGAAGAACAAGGCTGCCATCCTTCAAATTAGCTGGCAATTTCTAATTTTTTTTTTTTTTTCAGGAAAGCCACTCCTTTCCTAAACCTGTCATTTTAGTCTGACAGTTAGGAACCAGGCCACAGAAATAATTTCTTGTACCTGTGCCTATTTCTTTATCTTGTGTTACGGTAAGAGGTGCCTGATGGGACCTTAAAAGGCCTGTGTACTTTCACCTCCTTTTTTTTCTTTGTATTTAATGTCTTCTGTCAAGCTTTTTCCTCATTCAGAGATAGAAACTCTCTGGTTTACCTCCTTGTTTATCAGTTAGATATTACTGTGTTTCTCTTGTTTGTTAATTGCTGTCTTTTCTGGAGCTTTTGCCTTTTTCTAGCTCCTAAAAAAATCTGTTGTGACCTTGACTCCTGTCAGAATAGTTCTTTACCATAATGATTCAGTAAATTCTGGGTTTTGTGATTCTTTTAAACTCTTGTGGTGGAGGGTCAGTTATGAATTATCTGAACAGCCTGAGAAAACATTAAAAGATGGATGGTAGTAATCTTAGAACATTGTCATGATTGTGTTCTTTTCTTATATTGGAATACATGTGAAAACACTGAGCTGCTTGTCCTCTATCTATATTGAGCAGTTAAGAAACACAACCTGGAGAAAAAAAATAATCTGCCAAGAAGATCTCTTTAAATGCCCCACTACCACCCAAAAAATTAAAATATCTTTCCCTCCCTTGCAGTCATTGAAACAGTTGTTAATTTTGTTTTATCTTTCATTATGTTGTCTTACAATAGTGAAAAAGAAAGGACTTGACCAAAAAGAAAAACCCAGGGAGAAGAACTATCAGGTTTTGTTGTGGCTAGTCCAGAGAAAGGCTGAGCACCCCATACCTTATCCTGTAACAAATGCTGGGCAACGTATAAGCAGCCTCTCCACTGGCATCTTTGCATCTGTGACCCCCTTTGACATAGCATGTTATTGTCACCACACTGCAGCATTTGGCCTGCTACTAAACGTGTTTAGCTCATATAAAAAAAATGAGCAAAGAAATTGCTTTTTCTATAATTCATGTATCTTTTGATAAAAGGAAGGTGAATAGAACTGCAACTGAAGGCATCATTACCTTGATAAAATATTAGTTGATTAATGAGTTCCAGTTTTTGTAATTATGGTAATAGATACTTGCATACGCTTGCAAAGACAGTGTAGGCAACTGTTGTGCAAGCTTTCTCACAGAATCCTGTCACTTCTTTCTTACCCTAAAGCAATTCCTTAGTACTCAACCACAGTATTTCCTAAGCCCTGACAGTCAGCATGGACAACATGATATGTAGCAACATATCAGATGGTTTGCAATGACCATAGACAGAAACTAGAATAAGCCTCATTGTTTAAGAGACAAAATCACCTGCATCATTACCCTTAAATATATTTTCTCTGCAGATGGCGTATTCTTCTTTTTGTGGATATTGAATTCTGTGGCCCATATTTGCGGATAATATAATCTGTGTCTGCAACCAAAATGAACACAACCAATCTTATGTGCTAAACCAATAAGCAGACTGTAACCTAGTTAGCACTTCAATGAGAAAGTCATTAGGAATCTGAGATACTATGGAAGCAGCACTGCTTCATTAAGGCTGTTAGTACTACTGAACCGAGAGGTAGTAAAAAAGGACAAATGTTTTTCAGTGTATTGTTGTTTAAATATAAATAACGCATAGCCACGTGCTCATTAGAAAGAACAGCAAAAGCTTTTGTGAAATACATAATCCCTCATTGTTTTGGGATCCAAATTGCCTGGTAGGCAATAGACATTTTGACCATAGAACCTCTGCAAAATCACAACTACAAAGGTCACTGCTTTCTACTCTGAATAGTGTGGCCCTTGAAATCCTTCTTCAAGTTCTTCTCAGCGCTGCTTTCAATCCATTCTCCGCCCAGCTTGTATTTGAGCTTGAGATTGCCCCGACCCAGATGTAGGACCTTGCACTTGGCCTAGTTGAACTTCATGAAGTTAACATAGGGCCACCTCTCAAGCTTGTCCAGGTACCTCTGGATGGCATCCATCCCCTCCAGCATATCTACCTCGCCACACAGCTTGGTGTCATCGGCAAACTTGCTGAAGGCGCACTCAATCCCACTGTCCATGTCGCCAACAAAGACATTAAACCGTACTGGTCACAGTTCCAACCTGTGAAGAATGTCACTCATCACTGGTTTCCACTTGGACATCGAGCTGTTGATCGCAACTCTTTGAGTGCGACCATCCAACCAGTTCCTTATCCACTAAGTGGACCATTGGTCAAATCTGTGTATCTCCAGTTTAGAGACCACGATGTTGTGCAGGACAGTATCAAATGCTTTGCACAAGTCCGGGTAGATGACATCAGTTCCTTTCCCTTATCCACCAATGCTATAAGCCCATCATAGAAGGGCACCATATTTGTCAGGCATGACTTGCCCTTAGTGAAGCCATGTTGGTTGTCACCAATCTCCTCCTTATTTTCCATGTGCCTTAGCAGAGTTTCCAGGAGGATCTGCTCCATGATCTTGCCAGGCATAGAGGTGAGAGTGACCAGCCTGTAGTTCCACAGGTCTTTCTTTTTTCCTCTTTTTAAAAATCTGGGGTTATGCTTCCCCTTTTCCAGTCAGTGGGAACTTTACCAGACTGCCACAGCTTTTTGAATATAATAGCAAGTGGCTTAGCAACTTCATGCGCTAGTTCCCTTAGGACTCATGGATGGATTTCATCACGTACCATGGACTTGCATACCTTCAGGTTCCTTAGGTGGTCTCATGCTTAATCTTGACCTACAGCGGTCAGTTCTTCATTCTCACAGTCCCTGCCTTTGCCTTCTGTACTTGGGCGGTGTGGTTAGAGCACTTGTTGGTGAAGACTGAGGGAAAACAGTCATTGAACACCTCAGCCTTCTGCGTATCCCTGGTGACCAGGCCTTCTGTTTCATTCTGGAGAGGACCCACATCCTCCCCAGTCTTCCTTTTATCATTGACATACATGCAGAAGTTTTTCTTGTTGCCCTTGATGTCCCTGGACAGATTTAATTCTATCTGCGCTTTAGCTTTACCAACCTGGTCCCTGGCTACTTGGGCAATTTCTCTGTATTCCTTCCAGGCTGCCTGTCCTTGCTTCCAACCCCTGTAGACCTCCATTTTGCTTTTGACTGTGTCCAGGATCTCCTTGTTCATCCCTGCAGGTCTCCTGGCTTTTTTGCCTGACTTCCTTGTTGGGATACATTGCTCCCGATCTTGGAGGAGGTGTTCCTTGAATACTAACCACCTTCCTTGGGCCCCTCTTCCCTCCAGTGCTTTATCCCATGGAACACTACCAGGCAGACCCTGGAAGAGGCCAAAGTCTGCTGTCCTGAAGGCCAGGGTAATGATCGTCCTGCGCACCCTCCTCGCTCCCCTAAGGATCCTGTACTCTGCCATTTCATGATTACTGCAGCCAAGGCTGCCCTTGAGCTTGGTATTCCCCACTAGCCCCTTCTTGATGATAAGGACAAGGTCCAGCATANTTCTTTGTTGGGATGCATCACTCCTGAGCTTGGAGGAGGTGTTCCTTGAATACTAACCAGCTTCCTTGGGCCCCTCTTCCCTCCAGTGCTTTATCCCATAGAACCCTATCAAGCAGATCCCTGAAGACGCCTAAGTCTGCTTTCCTGAAATCCACACTGGAGAGCTTGCTGCACACCCCCGTCACTGCCCTAAGGATCCTGTACTCTGCCATTTCATGATTACTGCAGCCAAGGCTGCCCTTGAGCTTGGTATTCCCCACTAGCCCCTTCTTGATGATAAGGACAAGGTCCAGCATAACTCCTCTCCTCGTTGGCTCCTCTGTCACTTGGAGAAGGAAGTTGTCATCAATACCGTCCAGTAACCTCCTGAATCGCTTGTTCCCTGCTGTGCTGTGCCTCCAACAGATATCAAGGTGGCTGAAGTCCCCCATGAAGACCAGGGCCTGTGAAGGCTCCTACATGTCTATTGAGGGCCTCATCTGTTCCATCATCCTGGTCAGGTGGCCTGTAACAGACCCCCACTATAACGTCACCTGTCTCTGTTCTTCTTTTAATCTTGACCTATAAGCTGTCAGTTGGCTCCTCATCCATCCACAGGTGGAGCTCCTAGTCGTTGACATAAAGGACAACACCCCCTCCTCAACTCCCTTGCCTGTTCTTCCTAAAGACCCTGTATCTTTCCATTCCAACAGTCAGTCATAGGAGCC
>VZSZ01009740.1:83715-106651 GCA_013398815.1 Ibidorhyncha struthersii | reverse complement strand
TCCTCTTGTTTGTTCCACATGCTACCCGCTGGTTCCCAGTTGAAACTTGTTTACTGTCTGGAGTGGCTTCTATCCCTTTGTTCTGCTCTCTAGGTGGCATTCCTTTGAGGTGTTTTATCTGTGTTTCTCTGTTGACTCCTGTTTCCTCAGGAGCCCAGATGGGACTGACAGATGCTCCCCTCTACCCCTCTTCAAAGAGAGAGGCAGAGGAGAGAAAAAGAGACATGAGATTAGAAGGAACTAAATTACTTTAATGAAATATTAATAATTANNNNTCCCAGCTTCCTTTCTTCCCAGCTTCCTTTCTTCCCAGCCTCCTGCTTCCCACTCCTTGCTTGCCCTTTGATCCCTCAGAGGGCTTTTACACTGAGCATGATGCGGATGGGATGGAATACCCTGTTGGTCAGTTTTGGGTCACCTCTCCTGTCCGCTCCTCCCCGCAGGTGGGACCCCACTGTGCTTTTCTGCTTCCGACCCTCCAACATGGCAAATAAAGTTGGTTGGCCTTGGCTGTTATAGCAATAAGTATAAGCAAGAGCCTCTCTGCATACCATGCCTGGGCATCAGCTATAAACATTGGTCTTATCACTCTGAGAGAGCGGACACTGTCTGCACAATATGCTGTTAATTTCAGTAGTCAGAGGAGGCCCAGCTAAGAAGCAAAGTTATGAAACAAAATTGATTCTGTTTTACCTCAAACCAGGACAATTGTTTATATAAAAAATGACTTGTAGATGCCAATCTATTAACCACTTTGTTGTCACCTTCTTAGTCAATGATAATTTATCTGTAGACTAAGATGCATCTATATCTTTGCAATATTTTTCACAGCTTGAGATGAAATGCAGAAACTATTTCTGAAAAAGAAAGATTTACAGGCCAGGCTCCCCCATTTCATATTAAGATTACCTTAGATGTAGCAGAAACTACTTAGATGTGCTAATATCCCCGTAGGAAAAAAGACTCCGGAAAATACAGATGTTGTAAGGAGAGGTCAGCTACTAACACTTGCCTTTACCTCTGGTTGAATGTCCCTACATGATACAAAGTTTGCCAAAAGTTGCCTGCGACACATAACAAGTTGTAATGGTCTTTAGCATAGAAAGGCACTGTTACTCAGAAACTACACCCTATCACAGTAGCTGTAAGTATTACGTTTTTTCTTACATCAAAAATTCTTTTAGCAGAGCACAGCACAGTCCACATGCATGACTAGATTCACAACAAATTTAAAGATTTAAAGGAAGACCAAATAGTTACCCTACTGCAAAAATAACCTATACATTCTTTTTTCTGCCCAGTGGAATATACTTCAATTCATTCTGCCATTAATCAGAAATGACAGAGCAGCTTTTCCCCCGGCCTGTGTGTTATGGGCTAGTACATATAAAGTTGAAGTCACACTTTCTTCTGCACTTTGTTTCTCAAACTCATGCTGGGAAGTTCTGGGAGGTTCAGAGGAGGCCACAGACCATTAGATAGCATTGTACTGTGCAGAAGCCATGCTACATTTGACCTCACAGTTCTGGCCAGCTCAAGGTTCTGCCAAAGATGATGGTGCGGTTCTCTAACTTGGAGCACGAACAGAAGCTGCTTAGGTCTGCCCACAAAATACAGCATTCCTAGGCTAAAATTTTTTGCATCTCATGAGGAATCCTTACTGGGGCATTAACATACAACAAGCTATTGTGGAAAACTGCTGTACATCAGCTACTGTGTGCTGCCTTATGGGCTTGCTCCTCATGCACATTAAGTGGATTAAAATGTATTCCTAGTTCAGATTGTAAGTGCAAAATTGGATTGAACTGTGCTGTTTGCAGAGAGCAGATGCCAATAGCGGATGAGCTAACAGAGTGTCATTCACAACGCTACATACAGTCTAAAGCTTGACAATCCCCACTCACATTAAGTGAACATAAATTCAGATAGTGCAGAGCTCCACCCAAAGGTTTTCCTGGGGTCAAAGAAGATTCCTCAACTATCCCTTTAACACAGCTGACTAGTTACTCTGTGTTGCTTTACTATCATAAAACCACTTAAGGTGGTGTCAAGAATCAAGCCTTTTGAGACACTTGAGCCTAGATGCATACAGGATCTGTAAAAATACCAGGAGTACTGCCGAGAGGGTATTTGCAGCAGCATCAGACATGCGTGGCCTCCAGCTCTCTCAGACTGCTGCATCAATATACACCTACACTTAAAAGTGGCATAGACTGGGAAGAGGAAAAGCTGCGTTGCTTTTCACTGGCAGACTTCACTGGTGGTCTTAAGGCCTTTCAGTGCCTTCAGGTAAGATTGTATTAACTCCTTACTCAGGTGTAACTTATTCTGCAGTGCAAGGAATCACGTTGGTGTTGGGATATCTGTTTATAGCTACCCACACTACTGTGTGGGAACCAAACCCCTTGACTCTCTTTATCATAGTTACATGAATTTCCGAATCACGTCATCCTTGCTGAAGAACATTTTTTTTATTCTACCTGCAACATACCTTTCGTAACAACTGAGCTTCATACCCACAGGTCACCTATAGGTATGACTAGAATACTGCCTATAATGAGTGACAAAGAGATGCATTAATGTTAAACTAAAATAAACTTGAAAACATGAAGAGCCAGAGGATTAATAATCAGATGTTTTTCACCATACTGGCAGAGAATAAGAAACATTTTTTTCACATAAGGGAGGGTGAAACAGTGTCTTTTGGCTCATTCTATAGCTGTTGTACAAATAAAGAACTGTTTGTTTAACTGCTAATATTAATTGCTAGTCGCTTCAAAACATTTCCAGACAAAAATGTGGAGGCCCTATCCCTGGAAGTGTTCAGGGCCAGGTTGGATGGGGCTTTGAGCAACCTGGTCTAGTCTAGTGGGAGGTGTCCCTGCCCGTGGCAGTGGGATTGGAACTAGATGATCTTTAAGGTCTGTTCCAACCTAAACCATTGTATAATTCTATGATAAAATTGTTTAGGCTGCTGTGCTTCCAGTTGGTATGATGCAATTTATTAACTATCCAGTCAAGGCAGGAATAATGCAAGAACACATTATCGAAATCTGCCTCTGTATATTTTAAGTAGCAATCAAAACATACACACAAAATTACAAATTCACATATTCCCTTTTTATTTCCCTTGAGACTAGGAACAGCACTGCATTATTCAAGCAGTGGCTGATTCATGCATATCATGGCTTTTCCTTCCAATCAGTACGGAGCTGGGGAGGGCAGCAATAGCTACAGAAAAAGACAAATATTTTCAAAATTCATTCTAATGGATGAGGAGGGAAATAGGTTCTCAGTAAGGTTCCTCAAATGAGGAAAGAACAGGCTATTTTGAATCCATTATATTGTTTCTTGTATTACATTGTTGTGCAGAAAATTCTGTGATAATGAACACCCACAGCTTCAGAACGTTGTCTTGCATTCCCACATGAACTGCAAAATCAAATCCACCTGCTCAATTCATTCCTCAAACGAGTTGAATTTGAAAAGGTTGAGTGAAAGGTATTTTAAACACAAATGTCAAGGTGGGTATGTTTCACTGTAATTACAAAGCATACTGGCATCCAAGTCTTTGAAGCTAAGATATATACTATTGTATTAAATAACAGTGCCAAATGAAAAAGAAAAACTTCTATGTGATTTCTGTTTCTGATACATACCTGGCATGTATTGTTCAACTTCTCTGCTATGTAGAAAAATTTCTGAATATTTTGCCATAAAATTCTTACTTGGAAAAAATAAGCTTTATTACATGAAGATAAAAGCTAGAAAAGATGCTGTTGGATAATTTTAGTAGCTTTTCTGTTTGTATAAACAGAAAACAGGATGAAGTTTTTAAAAATAGACTACTACCAACAGTTTTATTTTAACACATAATAGGTTAACTTTCCACACTCCCAAATGACTCTCTAGTCTACAGTGTGATGTTATAATCTCTCCATGTCAAGGAAATTATTGTTACACCTGAGCATGACAGGGAGCTGGAAAAACATGTCGTGATGCCCAATACATCACCATGTTCTGCACCTTTTCATTGCTTTGGGGAGGAAATAAATGTGTATGTTCCCTAGAAGAGTCATGTCAGCTCTCACACTGTGAGGAAGAATTCTGCTTTCTTCCACTCACTTACGTGTCCCTTCCATAGAAGTAGAGGCTCTGTATTGTCTTCTAACCCTTCACATGGTAACTAGCTGCAATTCCAATCTATTCTTTTGTGGGACATGCTAAGATGTCAGTTAAAACTCACTTAACCTATAAAGCTGGTGTTGAAGCTTCTAGAGGAGTTATAAATGAATGGGGAATAAGAAGGCTACATGAAGTTACATAAAGAAAACAAAGAGAACTGCCTTCTGATAATACCAAAAGAAGCAATACTAGAAGTGGAAGACACATAATTTTGAAGTACAAGCTACTGGAGCAGTGATAGTTTTAGTATTTATGCACCAATGCAAGACAAATTATCCCTTCTTCAGTACACAATACTGCCAAACAACTCCTAAAGGCAGATTTACAACTCTCAGTGAGGCATACAGATTAGGACAGAGTCAAAAATAGCAATAGTGATGTCTTGTGGGACTGACAGGGTTTATTATAATAAAGCATTCAAAACGAGATGTCAGTTGGATAGCTGGCTACTGAAAGTGGTGGTAGAGCGTATTTTGAGACCAGTATTAAAAGCACTTAGAGGAGTAAAAAGATTTGGCAAGAACATGAAAGTCAACAGATATAGCATGAAGAGGTTGAAAATGAGCAAAGAGAAAAAAGTTGAGATGAAAAATCACCAAACCCATTCTTAATAGGGTTTTCTGTTAGACTTTTAAATAGGGGGAAGTGGCAGAAGCTGCATTACTTAGATCACCAGAATAAAGCACTCAAGACTGTAACGTGGGTGCTGGCAGGTAAAAAAAAGAGGGCTAGGGAATACATTTTTTTAACAGGACCAACTTCCAGGCTTCTTACTTTAAAAGTAATAATTGAAAAATATGTCTTTTCTGAAAGATTTAAAAAATTTAAGAGTGGGAATAGCAAAGAGGCAGAGGAAAATTCTATATGGAGGTGAAAGTCTTAGCACATTTAGGAAAAAAAGCTTATAAGATTAAGAGGAAATAATCTTTACAATTTTGCTGATTCTTTTGCCTCCAGGAGCATGTCAGTTTAAATCAGAGATTGAGAAATGGCAGATGGGTCTGCAGACACGACACATCCAAAATAATTATACTACAGAGAGAATAAAGTTGGAATCATGTGACTTTTAATCCCTTCAGAACTCTCTTCTTTCACTTTTCGCCAGATTAATAGTTTGATCTTTACTGTTATAGATAAATCCACCACCCACTTAGTATCTCTTTCCTGAAGATTTTTAAATTCTGGTGCTATGATACCTGTTATTATGTCTCCAATTGGGATCTACTTTGAAACCTATGTAACTATAGACAAAATTATGTTAATCAACCTAAAAGGAGGTTCTTCCCCCAAAAAGCATATGTTCTCTCTTGTGTGTTTGTGAAGTGCCCATACCATGCCTGGAACTACCCAGTATTGCTAGAACTGGTATAATGGAAGAAAAACGTAAAATACCAATGTGAATTGTTTCTTCCCAAATAAGGTGACACAAGCTCCTACTCATCACAAATTACAAAGACCCCATGGGAAGGGAAGACTGTGTTATCAGCTACGCAGTTAATATCAGTATATGCGGTTTTTAAACAAAGTTTACAAGTAGCTCTTATGTTTCTTACAACTAGTATCCCAGATAAGCCTACCTATCTGTAGGTAATTTATAATAGGGTGGGGTTTCCTGTTCATATATTTTTGTACTGTATAAATTTAATCTTAAATTGATATGCAAACTACATTGCATTTTTTCTTCCAATATCTTATCCCTGGCTCACATTTGTTGTGATGTTAGTTTATACTAAATTGCATTCTGGGATCCATACCAGGCAATCTGGTTCAATGTCTATTATAAATGGAGTGCTGCTTACATTAGCAAGCAGACCACAGAGATGAAAGCACTGAAGCAAGAAATACTAAATCAGTCCAGTGGTATTAAATACGTGAAGATGATGGAATTTTTCACAGGAGTTTTTGCTGTCTGGTCCTCTTTTCCCCCCCTTTTTTCCCCCTTATTTTCTTTCCTGATCTAATAAAGAACAACAATGGAGATATTTGTCATGTTTTAATTTTAGTCTCATCTTAGGCTGGATGTTTCTTAAAAAAGGGATGGAAGAACGAATTATATGAAGAGCTTTTAATACAACTGTACAGGAGACTTTGCAGGCACATTTAACTGAACAGATATAAAATTTACTATGTATTCATTAAAAACATCATCAATCCATGTGATGTGTGGGTGGTCCTCAGCTGGTCATTAGGAGGAAATATTGTTCTTTTCTAACAATCAAAGAGCTCTTTGCATAGTTCTATTGGGAAGAAACCTGCATGACCTTACTTTCAAACAGTGAACAGTCTTTATAGAGCAGATTGAGAGTGAGCAAAAGCGCACATAAATAAATGCTTCACCAGAAGGAAAGCTTGGAAGTGAAATTAAGATCAATCAACCCAAACAGCAAAAAAACCTGAGTGAGCTCAGGGAGTTAACAGCATCATCCTTCCCAAGTAAACTTTATGGAACACTCCTAATTAAATATATATACCTGTAATATGATTCTCAGTGTGAGTGGCATATATTGCTTTTTTAAAATTGCAAAAAATAATAATTGACCTGACAATACACAGAAGTAGGCTCAATTTCCAACAGTTAGCACTCAGCTCAGTACCTCAAAACACTTAGGCAGAGTTCTCTTATTTTGTTTGCCAGCAGCTGGCCAAACGCAGAAATGAACTTCATTGGTCCTAAACCCCTTCAGCTCTGAAAATACTAAAGAAAAAATAAATAAAGAGCATTATCCAATAGCTTCCCCCACTGCATGCATACAACACACTCAGGACCTACAGTGGAACCTTTATATTCCACTGGGAAATCTTCTCTGAGACATGCTGAGTCACTCTCTAGCCAGCCCAGTGAAATCAGTTCTTGAACTGGTCTCAGCTCGAAATCATTCTTACTTCTCTCTTATACTTTCCTTCTCCTCTTGCCCAATGGCATATATGATGTATTTTGTCCTAATTTCACACCCCCCATGTCTTTGAGATACATTGGTAGATTGTGCTGCTTAAATTCTCTGTCTCTTAATGTATGCAAATCTGAATGTTTTAGCGTACATCCTATCTTCCATGTACTCAGAAAAGGCTTAGACTTTTCCCATTTAAGAGAGCAGTGGCATATAACTGAGCAGTCATATCAGTTTCACTATTGTGGGTCATGTGTAAGTTCTGTTTCATGATTCTTCGGTCCTCAAAAAAAAAAAAAAAACAGAGCAAAACTTCTGCCATGAAAAGATAAAAGTATTATGGCATTAGAGTGGAGTTGTAATGGTGGCCCCATCTTGTAAATGTTTTTACTCATCTGGACGCAGTATCTACATGCATGCTGCGCACACCACTGTGGTAATCATCTCCTATAATCCATGAAGCGGTGGAGTGTGGAGATGTTAAGGAGGTGGTCAGTTGGTCCCCATACGATGAAGACCCATAGGACATCAATCCATCATTGAAATGATAGAGCAGTCCAGGACAGCTGTATTCCCTACATACAGCAGCTCTCAATGTCCTAATCTAACTTCACTTGGAGTTCAAGGGTTTGGGATCCCATCCTGAAGAGCTCCCTCACCAAAGTCCCTTAGCTTCCTAACAGACTCAAGAGACATTTTCATTGCAACAAATAACAAAGAATCAGTAGTACAGATCACAGCTCAGTACAACTACAGCTTGAACCCTTTGAACAGCATTCTAATTGTAGAGGTGAGAAGGCCTGAAAACACAATGCAGCTGGTCTCTTAGTTTTTTAATAAGTGACAGACTTTGTATCCAGACAAGTTTGCAAAAGTAACGGTTGTCATTTGTGTACAGAACAACATTAAGCTGTCTTGTGCTGTCAGTATCTCTCCCTTTTCCTACATGCAATGGTGTCATTCCTAATTCTATTTCAGAGATGCCTGTGACAAAACACATCCACCACATACTCATTTGGGGAGTTGGTGGCATATCCTGTGTCCTTTCCTACTGCTTTGTTTCTAATAGACAAGCTGTTTACATCCCTTTCCAGACCCTTTTTAAAATTTATTGCATCTCCTGACCAGCTTCTGTGAGTGGTGTAGAAAGGATGTTTCCATTTCTAAAGAAAAAAGCACTGCTATTTGACCGTGTCTCTCAGCCCTAACACTTGGCTTAACATTTGGCTAAATTAGCTGAAAAAGAAGCTGATTTGGAATGTTGATATATGAAAGACATTTCTTATGCATATATTCCTATATATATTTCACTTGTTCCAGTGATTTTTGCTAAGACCTGTTACCATTTTTTACAGTGAGAACAATGAATCACTAGAACAACCTCCCCCAGAATGCCATAGAGTCCCCACCAGTGGAGGTTTTCAAGATGTAATTGCACAGGGTGCTAGATAATCTCATCCAGGATTCCTTTCCCACAAAAGGTTGGATCAGATGATCTTTCAAGATCCCTTCCAACCTGGACTGTTCTATGGTTCTATGAAATACAATTGCACTGTGTAAATTCAAAAGACGAGTTAATAAGGGGTTGGGTGGGGGGTGGTTGGGCAGAGAAGCTGCTTAAACTAATGACAAAAGTTGACAGAAGAGCAAACAGACACAAGCTGGCCATGACTACACTGAGGCCAAATGTAGAAGCCTCAGACCATTCTTCCAAAGGGAGCAGTAAGATGAACCACTTTAGAAGTTTCATAAGGAAATGACATGTTTTGAATTTAGTGTTGAGCCTGAGACTGTTACGTTAGCTAACAGTTCCCGTAAGTCATGCTGGTCCCGTTGTCCTGTGCTGCTGGCTCTCAGGGAACTGGACGGGATGGCTTCTAACAACAACGAGCTGTTTTATTAGCTTCTGTTAACATTTTCGTGGAAAGTCTTTTAAGGTGGTTGAATTAACAGCTCATTTAACAAAATAATAATGCTAGCTCTACTTAATCGTCCCCTGTAATGAGTATCAGCATGGTTCACTGTCTGCTCAATGGTAATTCATCTTTGGACTGATTAAAGAGTAAGCAAAAAAAAGAAAGAAAATCATTAATAAAGCTAGAATAGCCTAAGGCTTTGCTCTTCTTTGCCGAAGGTCAGGTCACTATGCCTTGGGTAAAATGACTCCACAACACAAGCTGGTGGGTACATCCCTATTTCTTTAGGTTCTCCTTTACAAACTGTAAAAGCAGACTCCAAATGTGCAAAATCTCAAGGCTGGAAACACAAATGGTACTAGCTATTGAATCTTTATGCTGCAATCATATATTTATCATCAACTGATTAACAGCAGATGTCACAAGATTCATAAAAATCCCTTTTGCAAGCACTTTTAATTGAAAACCAAGATGATTAACTTCTCTCCCACTCCTTTCTATATTGTTCAAATTTTGTCCTGTGGTTCCCACACCTCTAGATAAACCTTTACCAGGAGTGCTGTATTTTATTGTTCCTTCACAGAACATCAGGAAAAGATTGTGAGCAGTCTGATAATCCTGCTGCAAGACTTGTATGTATCTTGGAATTTCATCTCTTCATTTGTTTTAATTCAGCAGTGTTTAAACATTATGGCTAAAATTATTACTGCTCTCATAATGTTCAAAAAGAAAGGAGTAAGCAAAAATTAGCCCAAATAGCATTTCTTGATCAGAAAACTAGATTTTTCAAATATAGGGTTTCAAAACAATTTTGCAATTTTGATTAAAGTCAGAATTTTATTTTGACAAAGGAATACATTCTGTTACAGTGTGATTAAGTATGTGCCCAGTTTGTGTCATCAGTTATTACACAGTCCAAACTTCGTGCTTTATTGTGTAATTTGTTTGTTTGCAGGGCTATTTCAGGAAGCAGTTTCTTCAGTCCAGATTGAATACTACTGAGTGGGTGCATTATGGGATTTCTGGTTTCCTCTGAGTTGTCAACTAACTGTTTTTTGTTAGAAATATAAGACCAGATAAAAGGAAGATGTTATTTGTCTGCAAAATCAGTGGGGTTTATCACTAATTATGGATTACTATGAGCTAGACTACAAGGGTGGGAGGGAAGCATGCAGAAGACACTATCTATGCGTAGCTGGGATTAGGGTCTCTGCTTGGTAAGAAGCAATATTCGGTTATGAACCTACTCTTAGTTCCCTTCAAGCATCTATCCTTTGGAAAGAACTCCAGCTCTTCATATTTGGAGGGGACAGAAAAACCTTGACTCCAGGAAGACTTGGAAAACTCAGGCACACCCTTTGCTATGTAATCGTTCTTTCTGGCAGCTGTCTATGTTTTGTGTGTGCTTTCAAGAGGCGTTCTCCCTTGGTTTGCTTGGAGAATCTAGGGATATAATCCAGGCACTCTAAGTTAGGCAGTACAGTGCAGTTTGGAGACGTGAGGTAGGTGTCTGGGATATGGTCCCCCATGTTTTATTCATAAGGAGTCAGTCAGAACACCTACTCAAAATCTTGAAAGATAATGGCAGTCATTTTCAGACCTAATTTCTGTAGGCTTATTCAATAATTCCATCCATACATTTTACATGCAACTCTGATTTAGATCAACCCCTAATTTTAATATTACCTCCCACTATGACTGGAAAATTTATATAATAATGAGAGCATAGCTCAGACAAGGTCCTAAGCTGATGACACCAACCATGAACAGGTCAGTGAGGCCAGTTCGGTATGAGCAACCCAATTTTCAAAAAGAATCCAAACATCCACCTTCAAATCAAGGTCAGTCCAAATGGAAGACTGTTCACGTGGAATTTTCAACTCCAGGATATATGAATACAGTGATATTAATGTTACAGGCCTGTTCTAGCCTATTTAATGTGGGAAGCCTATGATTCTCATGAAATTTCTCAGAAGATTAACTGACTTGATATTGTGTTGGTTTCATTAAGTGGACAACTTACCTTGACTCAAGTGGGGTTAGCATTTCATTGCACCAATAACCCAAGGTTCCCCAAATCAAATCTGAGTTCTTATTTTTGTTAATGACAATGTATCTCAGAATAAGAATGTGCAAAGAATATACAAGATTCACTATTTTACTACTTAATTAAGATCTACCCATTCTTCAAGTACTTTTGTGACTGAAACAAACAGCATCTGATAAAACAAGTAGTTTTATGTTTCACCACTTACAAATAGGTCAAAATACTCACAACCCTTCAAGTTTTCAGAAGACAAATATTTGTCTAAGTCAGCATGCACCTATTTTGTAGTCTAACGAGATGCACTGCAGCTAGTATCTTGAAAATAATTTTTTATGAAAACATTTTGACATCTTTTGTGGTGAAGACACTACAACACCTAAAATAATGTAACCATTCTTGCTGGACAGGCTAGGCGACCACTACTTGCTCTTTGTTTCTTTTTTGCTTGTGTCACTTTCTAGAAACTATTTTAATGTGCAGGTATTTTAGAGGTGTATTATGAAAACAAGCAAAGAGACTCGGTTTACCCTCTGCTTCCAAAGAAAGAGATATAAACGCGGAAAACATTTTATGATCTATATTGTTCAAATATATGGTCCAGTTCTTTACAAAATATGTTAAGGTTATTTCATGAAGTATATGACAGAATAAATAGTATCTTCTCAAGGAAAATAAACATTTCTTCTTTCACCCTCCTTAGTTTAATTGACATTTATTTTGCTTTACTTCATAGATCTTGAAGAAAGGCCAAGTTTCCTTCTCCATGGATGTGGGAGGAGATTTAATTCTCCAGAACATTTGTACCAGTTAAACTGACATAGAATCATAGAATAACAGGACATTTCTCATCTCTTGACAAAGATCCTGCCATTGTGCAGGCCCGTTTTGTGTTTCTTTCAGAGTGGAGTGGTGGTGGAGAGACTTTTACAACTACATAATTTTTTCCTAATAATTTTTCTAACTTTCTGCTAATTTACTGATTTTTTTCCTATCAAATTTATAAATGCATTTGGAAAATAAAAAAGACATTGTTGTTACCTCTTACTGAACATCTCTTTTTTAAAAATCTGGTCTGCTGTCAAAAGTTTTTAATTTTGATTAATAACTAGTAATATTTTGTCTCAAAGTTGTAAATGTTGAAAAGGAAACATGTAAATTACTTTGGTCCTTTGGCAAAGTAAGTAAAATCAAAACTGCCACTCTCTGTGAAGGCCCACCCATTTAATTTTGTATCTCAGCACTTGCAAGTAGTGGATATACGTGACATTTGCACTTTTCCTCTTTATGTCCTGTGGGAAACGTCCCTGATCATCTGACTCTGCTTTTAGACTCTTCTTGCTAAAGGGAAATTTTGAATATTAATGACTTTTAAAATTTGGATTTTCAGCTCTGAAGACGTAGTTGCATATGTTGAAACTAGCCCATAGATTTTAAGTACTTCATTCAGACATCCAAATTTGAACATTGTTGGTCTCATTAACTCTCATAACATGTAGAGTTCTTCCTGAATAGGTATTATGTAACTTTTCCTCGTTATAATAGTGAGATAATTTGTTATGGTTAAGAGATAAAGAAGAAGAGAGAAGCTTGCAGAGAAATACATTAATTTTGCTCCTTTGACACCAACAATAACATTGTGTTTTATTCCCCCTGTAGTAATGAGCATGAGGCTTTACACTCATAATTCCCAGTAAGGCAAGCCAAGATAAAGCCCTGTTCTGCTGTGAAATGTTTTTTAAGTTCACCATCCCGTATGTACTTCTTTGCTCTCTGTCCACTCCTAGACTGACAAGCCTGATGCAACTGTGCAGCAGCTGTTCTCCAGGCAGGATAGATGGCACGGTTAGCTTTGTCAGTCAATGTTTAGCATATCTGATAGCATGTTTGCATTTGTAAAATCCCTTCAAAGGCAATGTTAGTCTAATGTTTGGCTGTTAGGTTTTGTGCCAAAGTAATTTACAATGTGTTTGTGGTTTATTTTGATGGAAATTGCTGCTGCTTCCCCAGACCACTCTTGTGCAATAAGAAGCAACCTCAATGAAGTGGCTTTCTTTGTAACATAGTCATATCTGAGAACTTTCCTTTGTAACTTCACAGTCTTTTTACATATATATATCAGTGTAGATTATTTGAAGGAAATAAATTTTCAGATATGACAGAAGTGCATTTTTTTTTCAGTTTTAATTCAATAGTTTTTACTGAACATGCAGTTCAAAGTGCTGTTACCTGTTTTTTGTGGCAGATTAATATTTTAATTTCTGTGGCCAATAACTCTAGTACTATGGCTCTCCAGACATGAGCACCACTCATCGTCTTCACACTTAATACTAGCAAAGATATATCAGCCTATGAGAGTAAATCATGCATCTCTTACACAAGGTGTTGCAGTATTTTCTTTGTTTAAAAGCAATACGTACCAAGTGAAGCATCTAACTATTGGAATTTCTTCTAACAGAGGTGTATATTACCAATAGATTATAGATTACATTTCAGTATAAATATATACATACATGACAGAATATTTAATGACCTCTATATCTGTCTTACCTTTTAAAATTTCTGCGATTTTATGTATCCAAACTTATAGACTTGCTCAAGAAGTAGCATTTGTGAGCCAAAACAATAGATATCTTGGACTGCTCATTTTACTTTGGTCTGACAAATGTGAGCATATCCTTTGCACAGGGTATGCTTTGTAATAGTTTCTGGCTATCCAGGCCCTTCGTTTCATTTATGAGTGTTGGGCTGACAAAGGAAAGTGGCCAAATGAACAGTATTCCTTAACAACTTCTATATTTTATAATTGTCTCTTCAAAATTATTGAAGTCCATTTTACTTGAGACATGTTTGAGGCTATTCTAAATGCAAGAAGCTCAAGTGGATTTAGATATATTCAAAATTTTGCAGGCATAGAGCTACTATCACTGTGCTACTCCTGTTCTCTCCTCTCAGAGATTACTCTGCCAGTGGAACTATCTGAATATTGATAAAATTAAGACCTCTTTTACTGAGGATTTCTCATGTGCCAGTCTTGGTAAAATCTCAACACTGGAGATGAATCTCAAGGGCCGTTGTATGGCATATTAACAAACCGAGTCTTTGTCATATGTTGGTCAGTGTATGTTACACAAATTAGATTTACATGGCTAATCTACAGAGTAATTTAATTAATTAAATTAATTTGGTTTTACCCTCTACAGTGCAATAATATGCTCAAGACGTACTCAAGACTGATGTGATTTTATCGTTATAAGGGACAAGTACACTATACGGCTGTTCCATTCTTCTCCAGAAAAGAGAGCAGATCTGTGCATTTAGCCACACCGAATGTTCCCCACTCCCTACCCCCTAACCTGGGGGTTCATTTGGACTGGTGTAGTCTTACCAATAGCGTAGCTATCCTGCAATCTCTGGAAATTATTTTTCATCCCAGATGTTTTTCCAGGGATTACATTCCACCTTTGTGAACAGGAAGCTGGCATTGCCACAGTCAGAAACAATATGTCAACTGTAGAGTAACTGGAGTAGTTTATTAAAGCCAATGTGAAACAGGTGTATTTTCTTTCTCAGCGTCAGCTTGCTGCTTGTTGACTCTGTTGTCACTGTAGCTCAGACTCTAAACTGAGGGATTTGTATTGGTGCAGCTCCACTGGGAACGCTGCACTCAGAAAAAGAAAGACTCTTTCAGATAAAATAAACAGACTTTTTTCAGCTTCTGATAGATATCTGAAAACTGTGATTCCAACCGCCCCCTTAAAACCACCCACATTTTAACATTGAAGTTAATTTCCAAAAGTTTTAATACTTTAAAAAAAGGTAAACAAGGCTTTGTGTGTGTGTGTGTGTGCCATTACCAAGTTGACTGTCATGCTTTGACAAAATACTTTATCCTTCTATCACTGAGAATAGCCAGGTGCAAATATAATGAAAAACCCCAGAAATCATTAGATACTTAGATCTAAGATGTCAATATTCTTTTTAGTATCACACGCTTTTATTTTATGACTATGAACCTGTGAAAATTGCATTCAATTTTATAAGCCATTGACAATTATACTAAAAGAGTTATGTGGACAGATTCAAGTGACTAGTAATACAAATAACTCTAAGTACAGATTTCTTGGCTGTTTCTTGGATATCTCTGTCATATGTGACTATGAAAGCTGCCTGTCTATCATGTCTTTTACCTATCTGGTGATGCAAATATAATGTAAGTGGTTATTGCATTTTCAATAAAATATTTTACTAAAATATCCACCTATAAATGGTTTGTGTCATCTTTTTAAACACCTAATTAACATACATTTTGTTTCACGTGGGCAGAAAAAGCCAGTTGTTTATGCAATGGCAGATGTATGCCCACGATGAACACAGTTGTCAATGTGAGATAGGTGTTACTGCAAAGCTTAGGACAGAATCATACAATATGTGTTTTAAATCCTGTCACTGACATGCTCATTGATGTATAAATCATGTCAGATTAATTTTAAAGCATCGTTATAGGATCCAAATTGGAGAAGGAGGCTACATCCAACGTACTTGCTTCTCAGGTTCATGGCAGATGAATACACGTTTTTTTTCTGTCTTATATAGAAATCCCACTCTAAATGCCTTATGCATCCCCAGCTGTTTCCTTCTCCATTTCTATTATTTGTTCCTTTTTCTGCAATACCAAGGTAATGAGTGAAGTCCTTCTTTGAAAAGCACACCGAGACTCTATATTTACTAAAAGCTACCAAAACCTTAAAAAAAATACCGTTTCTGGCGACTGATTAATTTCAGTAGTTCATTGTTTCACCTACACAGCTGCTAAATGCTGGGCAGTTGTGTCACACTTTCAAGGCCTTTTGGAATGTTCTTTGAATAAAGACACTAGTGTCTGTTTGGCAGATGTGTATCTAGACCCGGATTTAGGCATCTAAAAATGGTTTAATAATACTTTGTGATATGAGCTTACTTTTATGACTAGGAAATCTTGACAGCTAGCTATAAATGTTGTAATGGTGTCTTAAATACGGAAGTTTAGCATATGAGAGTCATGCGATTCATTATGCCATTATGAAGTGCTGTACCTTATGGTCTCATTTTGAGGTTTTCCAAAACAAGGTTGAATTGAAAGAAAGATAAAGTGAGAGAAGTAGGACCTTTTGCAAGCCTTTGCATTTGCCAGGACCTGAACTGACAGACATTCACCTGTCATTTCAGTTCAGAGCTGCTTCAAGGCTGCTCTGAATGATTTGCCTGATTACACCACTGTGTCACTTGATGATCATGGGATGGTCCCACCCCTGCTTCTCTCCATGTCCCTTCTTCCTGGAACTGGTGTGTTAATATTCACAGTTCTACTTACAAGAAGTACTCCTTTCTCTGGAAGGAGTGCCTATGAGCAGTGAGTTAAGCAACTTCAGCAGTACTTTGTGCTGATTCTCTCTGTGCTTCATTCACAGGAACTGTAGTCTTCTTTCCGTACTTTTCTCTTCATACTCTTTAAAGGCGTCTTTGTCTTCCTGGAAACTTTGTTCTAGCAGAAATAAAACACAGATCTGCAGTTGATCCTTTCAGCTGTTAAAGAGTGAAGTCAGTAATTAATTGTCAGTATGGTAGTACTTCAGTATTTCACCTTCCACTGCCACCATGAGCCACGTGGGCCTCTGTCCATGGGATGTCCACTGAGAATTCTGGAAGGGCCCACGGAGCTACATCCCACCAGCTCCACAGAAATGTAGTTCTTACCCTAGTCAAAACAAGCGAGGGTGCTGACTATTCATGAGCTCTTACTCAGCAGAACAAGCAGCAAAGCAAAGGCTGAATTGCTTAAGCTGCCGCAGCAGATATTCTTCTGCCCCGGAAACATTTCCCACACATTTTTCAGTTTGTTTGAGACAGAATAATTTGAGCCAGACAGTGTTAACTAAATTGTTTATTAAAACAGCTGTCGTAATACTTATATTCAATTCTTAATGTCATAATTTTTGCCAACTAGATTACCCAAGCAGCTGCTAAAATGTAGTAATTGCTCTATGTTATTTTTAAACTTTATAAAAGCAGCTTCCATTGTCACTTTTAAAACCGACTCAGAGTCTGAAAGAAGCAGAGATTTCAATAGCTGTAGGCTACAAAGTAGGAAATCTTGCCAGTGGTAGCCCAAAATGCAAATTTTCTGCACTTGTCTCTCCATACAGACCAATCCAACTTGCTTTAGGGCTAGTGATTGAGGCATTAATCCAGAGAAAACTTCCAGCCAACACCAAATGTATATAAAACAAAACAAAACAAGTGATATTAATGAAACCTTTCTGATGCACTCTAGCCAAGTCCTGACTCTTACTGACTTGATTCCACAAAAAAAAACCCAAACCTTCTATTAGTTTAATAGGCAAGCAGTATGGAAACCATTTATACCTGTCAATTAGTGTAACTGTGGACATGACACAAATCAAAAAATGACATAAACAGAAGGAACACTGTAACAATCAAGCTTCCTGGGCCTATGCTGTTGCCTGGCTTTATTCTGTTCTGCTGTCTGGTTGTGATTTATTAGCAGCTTTGAAAAGTCGCCTAACAGGCTCCATGCCTGAGCAAACCAGGCTGCCCTACCCTGTCCCCTTGAGTCAGGATCACATGGCCCATCCTTAACTGTAGATAGGCCTTGAGAAATCATTTTGGCAGGGATCAGGCAGTCACAAGCATTGCCTTGGTCCTCTCATCTATAATTTTTGTAACACCTTCAAGTTCTTTTTATTCTGTCATTTTTACTATAGACTGCTCTTTAGCACAGTTTGTCCACTGGAGCTGAAAGGTCTACAGCGATCTGATCATAACAGCTCTTTGAGGGTGCTGATGCCTTACAGAATTTGTTGTCCCACAGCACCTCAGTAGTATCCTGAAAAAGGGATGGAGGGAAAAAAAGCAGCAGCCAAAGTGTTAGAACAGATTTATCTCTCTATAGCAGCTGTGCTTGATGACAAAACCCCAGAAACAGAGTCGAAAACAATATTGAAAACAGTTGGCTTTCTCTCTTGTGGTAGTTTTCGCCATATTTAAGATGTTCTGTGTTACAAGTATGACTATTATGTTAAATGAAGATACAGCCACAAATTCTGCACATGCCAAATACTGCATTTCCAAAGATGCCTGTTACAACTCAACAGTTTTCTGTCAAAAAAACAAGTCCTCCAAGAAGTTGTTTTATTGCAATTAAATATTTCTTTTTTGAGAATTATCTCTTTCAATTCCCCTAAAAGTTCACAGTTCCTTCCATATAAATTTATTCTTGCAAATTGTAAAATGGTGCAAAATTGTAACAATTTCCCATCTCTAGTATCCAGAGTGAAAAGCAAAAGCAACCAGAAAAATAAATGCAAAAGTCTGAAATCCTAAGCTGAAAATGTCAGAAAATTTTTGAGAAATCTAAATAAGAGTCAAGTTAAAATACACTAAACTTTCTGCTATTTCACAACTTACCTCTCTCCCCGTCTCTCTCTCTTTTGAAATGTAGTTCCAAATTTAAATCTAAAAAATCTTTTAATATTCAAGTCAATTTTTCCATGCTATACCCCCTCTTCTCACAGACTTTTTCTGTGAGAAATATTCTGCAGCAGAAATGGATGTTTCCTGACCAGCTGTATTGATCATGCATCCATTTGTACCCCTAATTGCTTGTGCCTCACTGACAGGCCAAGAAACATGTGTGAGCATTTGCCTGTACACATGACCAGTCTCTGTTAAACAGGTAATAGTTAAGCAGTAGGTGTTAATTACCTGAAAATACTTTAATGTATTCATATGTTAATTTTGGCAACTTGGTCTTACAGTACCTTGCAAGTAAAGATTTTTGAAATCTATATTACTGTAAGTACAATCTTGAATTCTCATCACCCCACCCATTTCCCATGACAAGGTTCTAAATTATTCTGTTGCTATTTGAATGTGAAAGTCAGTCGAGAGTACTTTTTCCCTGAGTTCAGAAAGCAAGACATAATTTATCCTCTCTTCTTACCAAATGTATTTTAACAGAGAGAAACAGACTAGGTTTTCTTTCTTTTTTTTTTTCTTTCGTTATTTACATGCTTCCACACTTATTATTTTAATAGTAACATCAATTAATGTAGAGTTGTAAAATCAATATTTAAAGTCTCTGTTTAAAGTGGAATAGGAAGAAGAATCCTTGAGAGGACTTCTACTGAATCAGTGCAACTGAGTTCAACTCGATATTCAGAATCTGTTTTGTTGGAGTATCAGAGTATGAATCCTAAAGCATCTTTAGCAATGTTTTTAAACATTCCTTTCAGTTTGTTAAGTGCTGATTGCTTCTGATTGCTAGTTAAATTGGGCACTTGCCAAAATTTTCTGTGATATTGGAATTTCAGCTTCTGTTCCCAGGTAATTTTTTAGTTTATCATTCAATTTCTTTCTTACCCATTCTTTTCTAGATGTTTTCTATTTTTTGTTCCTTTACCATCTGTAAAATTGTCAGTCTATATCCTCATTCAAGTCTTCCCTTACTGTTTTCTTTGCTGCTCTGTCACTGTAATTTGCATCTGTAACCACCATCTGGTCTCCAAGTTTGTCTCACCTATGCTTTGATTTTTCAGTGTTTATGTTCCTTTAGGCTTTCTTTTCCTCTCCCACTATTGCAGTGCTGCTAAAATCTTTCAGCTTTCACTTTCAACCACCTAAAAAAATAAATCTTTTTCATTAATTTAATTATTTTTTTAGTAGGCAATTACGTATCTCCAGAGGGATGATTTCTCTCTGTACCAAATCAGCTCTCCATAAATTGCCTTAAAGAATTAGGAGAGTCTTCATCTTCCTGAAAAAATTTTAGTTAAACAGAGTGATACTAGAACAAGTTAACAGAGAAAAAAATGTGTCAAAGATACAGGAATAAACATTTGGCCTACATTTTTGTGACCTGTTATGTTTCATATACGTTTAAATATTTCTGAGATTGCTGTTCCTCTACACATTCCTTTCTGAAATATAAATGGCTAATTATTTAAATACATTATTATTAGCAATTTTCTTCCAGCACTTAGAAATTTGAATCTGTGTGAGAATAAAAGAATACTGGAATACACCATAGATTATATGATTACCATTTGCTTTAAAACGCTTTGTGTGTAGAAGGTGACTCTACACACCTTGGTGTTATTCTTGCATCCAAGGATTCTAATTTACATATTGTTCTCTAGATTCTCCAAATGGATTAAATTAAATTGCCTTTGCCAGGTTTTAAAGGAATCATCAATCTCTGAGCAAGAGTTTCATAGCAGGACTTCAGAACATGAACTTCAGTGAAGAAGGGTAAGTCTTGTGAATACAGTGGGAACTAGAAAGTTATTCCTTTGATAGTGTTAAAATACAACTTTAAAATAGAAGAAGCCCGTAAAATTACATTAAAAAGGAAGAACTGGCATAGTTCTAATTTATAGCATATTTTCAATTTTCCTAGGGATTGAAATGAGGCTCTATTCAAATTACAGTTTCTATAATTTTTCACAAATTTCTAAATAGTTGTTCTCTGCATATCTCCCCATACAGCAGCAAAAGGAGTGAATTTCATTTTATCTGATGTTGCAAGTCACTGCAGAAGTGGAATACAGTTTCCAAAAGTTTGACTTAACTTGTAAAAAGTCTCTGTGTTTGTCATGATATTTTACTTTAGGTTTTCTTAACAGTTCTCTAGAATTGCATATGGAATATAAGTATATCATACAAGAAATCATTGGTTCATAAGGAAGAGGAGTCATACATGTTCAGGACAGCTTGTTTTATAAAATCACACCCACAATACCACTACTTATAACTCTGCTTTACTGAGTATGCGATATGCAGTGATCAACACTGGGAAATGAAATGTAAAATAATACAGGTTATCACCTGCTTTTTAGACATGTCAACATTTTGTTGACTTAATAGAAGATTGTTGTTCTTATTTGTTTACATGATATTTTGATTTGACTTGATGAAGAGCAGAAGAATTAAGCAGAACCTTAATGGAAGTTCAAAAATTGGGATATAAGAGTGTATTCTCTCCAGATTAATGGCAGAAAAAGGCCTATAGTGAGGATTTTAGGTGATAAACCATACGCATACATGTGGCATGTCTAAGCTGTCCATATTTATGGCACAGAAACATGGCTTCTAATGAACGTTTGCATCAACTATTCTTTTAAAGAAAGAATGAATTCAAGTTTTCAAAAGTCACACTCCATCACAGTCCAGCAAAGTCAATTTAAAGAAACACATTTAAACTTCCTTCAAGGCCACACTCCCTATCCAGACAGACAGGGGTACAGCAGGGCTAGTACTTCTAACTCCTGGGTATAAGAATTTTTGTTGGCAATCAGATTGGCAAGACTGAGTCAGACATCAAATCCCTCCTCTATCAAATCACAGAAGCTAAAGACTTGATTGCAAAGACATTTACTGTTGACAGAAAAGTTATCACTAGCTGTTGGTGTGTACGTGTAGCTCCTTAGTCTAAATGAAAAAACAATTAGTTTAATTGAAAAAATGATGTAACTATGTATTAGAGCTATAATTTAGTGCATTTTTAAATGTCAGATGTGGGTAAATTATCCTGATAGCATGGATCTTTAGACATGTAAATTCAACAGTGCACAGATAAAACCACTATGATCATGAAGAACTGGGTGTGATATCTATTGTATAATGAGTACTGAAATTGAAGACACTGAAAGATAATATTTAAAAGGGTATATATTCTAGAACTCTATATTCTAGTAGAATTCACAATGTGCAAAGCAATTCATACCTCAGACTTCATCTTTCTCTAGGGAATTGCACATATATTTGGCTGTAATCACCACTTCCTGTTTATGCCCACAAAAAAGTCTTGTGTTTCAAGAACTTTAGCCAGCTGCAATGGATGTCAAACACACTTTGAATGTGACGATCTACAAACAATCACATACCTTGGCATCTTTTCTATGACCTGTGGGGATATAGAAGAGTCTTGCGGTTGAATTAAACCATGTCTGACTGTCTGCTGAAGTCGGTCTTCTCTGTTCAGAGAAATTTTAATTTGCAAGCTTTCAGCAGGATGATTTTTCAGTGTATGCAAGACAAACATGAGTGGCGTACAGGGTTTCCCTGCCAAATATTCATTCAACTGATACAGATTTTATGATGTTTGATTGTCACTTCCTAATTTTATTGTTGCTCATGTCGTAAGTGATGCCCTGGCCACTACTGTATACACAGAGTCATATTTCTTTCTTTTGGCCTCTGGGATATCTCCTTGCCAAAGCTTTCTTCTTAAGCTGCCCTCCTGTTTACAAATTATATGTGTGTGTATATATCTATTAGTATACAGCAGCTCTCAAAATTATTTAACATGAACTTGGAAATATGAAATCTGGCATGTATTCTTTAGCCATTCTGTGACAATCAGTCAAATGTTTGTCCAAGATAACCCAAGATTTTTGCTTGAGTATTCATCAAACCAGAAAAGTTTCACATGCCCCATATTTTTGAGGAAGTCATGATTCTCATATCAAAAGCAAAGAGAATCCCAGAATCACAGAATGGTCAGGGTTGGAAGGGACCTCTGGAGATCATCTAGTCCAACCCCCCCGCCAGAGCAGGGTCACCTACAGCAGGTTGCACAGGATGGCGTCCAGGCGGGTTTTGAATGTCTCCAGAGTGGGAGACTCCACAACCTCTCTGGGCAGCCTGTTCCAGTGCTCTGCCACCCTCAAAGTAAAGTTCCTCCTCATGTTTAGATGGAAATTCCTACATTCAAGTTTGTGCCCGTTACCTCTTGTTCTGTCACTGGGCACCACTGAAAAAAAGACTGTTCCCATCCTCCTGCCACCCTCCTTTTAAGTATTTATAAGTATTGATAAGATCCGCCCTCAGTCTTCTTTTCTCTA
>VZSZ01009740.1:62022-83117 GCA_013398815.1 Ibidorhyncha struthersii | reverse complement strand
GTCAAAAGCCTTGCCAAAGTCGGGGTAGACAACATCCACTGTTCTCCCCTCATCTACTCAGCCAGTCATGCCATCATAGAAGGCTATCAGATTAGTCAGACATGACTTCCCCTTGGTGAATCCATGTTGACCATTCCTGATAACCTTATTTTCCTCCACATGCTTAGAGATGACATCCAGAATGAGGTGTTCCATCATTTTTCCGGGTATGGAGGTGAGGCTGACAGGCCTGTAGTTTCCCGTGTCTTCCTTCCCTTCTTGTCCTTTTTGAAAACTGGTGTGATATTGGCTTTCCTCCAGTCCTCAGGTACCCCTCCTGTTTTCCACAACCTTTCAAAGATGACGGAGCTTAGCAATATCATCTGCCAGCTCCCTCTGCACTTGTGGGTGCATCCCATTGAGGCCCATGGATTTGTGGGTGTCAAGTTTGCCTAAATTATTTCTAACTCAGTCTTCCTCAACCAAGGAAAGTCTTCCTTTCTCCGGACTTTTTCTCTTACCTCCAGTGTCTGGGATTCCTGAGGGGCAGCCTTTGCAGTAAAAACTAAAGCAAAGAAAGCGAAGAAAGCACTCTCCATCACCAGAGCACCCACCTCATTCAGCAGCAAGCCCACAACGTATGTGTATGATCATACATTACTTCTCCAAGAATCGAAAACTCATCATTTCTTGATGACTGTGCCCAAGACAGCCTCCATCTATCACATCGCTCCCAAGTCCTTCTCTGTTAGCAAACAACAGGTCCAGTGGGGCATCTTGCCTAGTTGGCTCACTCACCAGCTGTGTCAGGAAGTTGTCTTCCACATGCTCTAGGAACGACCTAGACTGTTTCCTCTCTGCTGTATTGTATTTCCAGCAGACACCTGGTAAGTTGAAGTCTCCCGTGAGAACAAGGGCTAGCAATTGTGAGACTTCTCCCAGCTGCTTATGCAATATTTCATCCAACTCTTCATCCTGGTTGGGTGGTCTGTAACAGACTCTCACATCAAACCAGGACAAACCCTTGTGTCTTTGCTGCCTCGTGGACCTCCACCCCTACCTCCACTGACCTTTGGCAGACCAAAGGGCCTCTCTAGCACACTGTCGCTCAAACACTGGAATGCTGCCCCCAGGCTTATCTCTAGCAAGCCTGGTTTTATCCCTTTCCCCCTTCAAATCTGGTTTAAAGCTCTTTCAGTGAGCATTGCCAACTCCTGCACAAAGATCCTTTTCCCCCTTTGAGATAGGCATACCCCATCTGTCACCAGCAGGCCTGGTGTCATGTAGACTGACCCATGATCAAAAACCCCAAAATTCTGCCTGTGACACCAGGCTTGAAGCCAGGTGTTGATCTGCTGGGTCTTCCTGTTTTCTTCCCTCATCATTCCTTGCAGCTGGAATGATAGAGAAGAACACTACTTGTGCTCCTGATCCCTTAACCAGCTGTCCCAAGGCCCAGATGTCTCTCTTGATTGCCCTTGGACTTCTTATTGAAACTTCAACACTGCCTGAATGCAGCTAAGCTGCTATGGCTTAAATCAAAATTATCTGTAAACTTACAAAGACACCAAGGAACAAAACTAGCTCCATAACATTTAGAAAGGTCATTCTTTTTTCCCCTGATTAAAAATCCTAATAAAATTATAGCAGCTATGTTTTTCATCAAGGAAGTAGTTGAATTACTAACTTTATATAAATATATTCCATGCTAGTTCAATAAATTAGAAAGAACAGGAATAACATAGTTAAAATGCAATTCAGAGGAAACTCAGCGCAGATGGCTATTTATATGAAAAAGCACAGAATAAATGAGGCTTAGAAATTATTCACAGCTAACCAACAAAATTTATGGGATCAAATCTTTTCAGAAATTAAGTGAGAGCTGCTGGAACAGTGATTGAATTTCTCCTCTCTAACCGCACAGGAAAATTAATTCCAAATCTCCTAATGAATGTCAGTACTTCATCTGGTCAAAACCACCTTAAAAAGGAATCAGTGATACACTACACTGTGATCACTGCCAGCGTTCACTCTCCTTCTGCAGATCCCACATTCCAAGGCACAAAATGGAAGATTTTTTTTATTAAAATTTTTTTTATTTGTTTCATTTTTGGTTGGTATTCCATCTTCTGTGTGAGTTAATTAAATGAAATTAAGTAAATTATTCTTTTTCAGCTTTAGAAAACTGCTGAAGTAACAGTATGCACCCTGGTCAGAAGAGCTTTCTGTCAGGTGCATCAGAACCTGTGATCCATGTTTGACGACAAGCTGTTTCTTAAGCTGGTTCAAAATCTTCTTTTGTTGCCACTCCTTTATGCAATTCCTGGATCTGCTACTCCTATCCTGATGAAATGTTCCTAATTTGGATGTTAGCTTAAAGTACAGTAGGATTTTGCACACCCATAATCTTTCTTTCTCATGCCACTATGAGATCCCTTTTTCCTTCAAAAATAAGAAAGGCAAGAAATCTTTCCACCTCCTCCCAGCTAGCTAGTGTTCCTGCTTCTTGTGCCCAAACAAAAGTAATGATGTAATCCTCATTATTCCATATACACTATCAAGTCTTTATTAAATTCAATCTAATGACTAAAATTGCAGTTGCAGAAAGGAAGCTGGTCATAAAAGGCAGCATCTCCAGAATTGCTGTTCTGCTGCTCCATGTCCCCTCTTTAAGCCCTTTCCTTCTTCATACGTATACTCTTTACAAAATCTCACTCTTCAACAGCTGTTTAAAGCCAAGAAATATCTAACTGGGAAGAATTTTATCTACTTCTTCAATGCCCGGACCCTGTAATTGCAGCATTCCATGAAATCTGTGAAGTGTGAGATATATGAAATTACGTGAAGCACATAATCCATCATGAAAATGAAACAAGGGCTAAAACAGCTTTGCCATTTTGAGGCATGTCACAAGACCAATCATTTAGTCCTGTACAAAACCCACCTGATTTGTCTGGAAAACAGTTATTTCTTATTTAATTTACAATTACAAACAAACTTTTACAATCTGCAGAAATTATCTGCGAAATACCTTTTTAATGTATGTGTTGTATCTGCAAACACAGATCAGTTATCTACATGCATGCAGGCTGTTATGATTTAAATTGACAATTCTCATCTACTTGAGTGGAAAATTATAATAATTAAGTACACGTTAAAGACAGAACTGTGGACAGGATGGCAGTTTTGATTATTTTTTAAAAATAATTTTTAACACAGGCTCCTTGTAAGCATCCTCCCTTATCCCTACCCACGCTGTAGGATTTTTTTCTATATTTGCCAGCGTTTGCTTTATTTAAACGAGGCGGCACCTAGACTTGCTGAGGGACAAAATGCACAATATAAATCACAACACTAAAGCCATTCTGATTGTGCAAAGCCTTCGAAAATTATGTAACACCCAATTAACTCCCCATTTTGTGCCTAATTAGTGATCAACTGCTTTTATTAAGTAACAAAACTAGTGTAATTTCATAAACATGTAATGTCTGCAATGAACTGACCTGGATTGTTTTCTGGTGGATAATCTATACAAATAAGTGCTTGGAAGCCAGTAACTACCCTTGACCTCCAATGTAGGAGAGCAAACTTGGCACAGGAATAGGCCTATGACACCAGGCTTCCTACACATCTAAGTGGATCATAAGAGGTATTCTATCCTACAGAGATACATTATTGTTCTAAATCTTCAAAGTGTACAGAAGTCACAGATTGGAGCCCATTTTTGCTAAATTTGACAATAAGCAGCATTATCTCATTTTGTAGTGTCTAATGAGCTTTCCCATCCCCAGCCTTCCATAAGCAGAGATTATCTGTTGAAATCTTTTAGATGCAGAAACAATTACTTTATTTCAGCCACCCTATTTCTGTTTTTATGCCTTTGCATCTAATTTTGTAAGGACTTAAAACCCCCCAGTTGTGTTGAGTGGGAAGACCTTAAACTGCTGGTAAAATCAGAAGTCAGATGCTGCTAACTTGCAGCATCTTAGAGCTAGCCAGGAGTTAAACAGGTTAAGGCAAAAGAGGCAAGTTTAAGTAATGTGAGTTTGCAAATGCAACAGATAATCTTCCCAAGCCTTCAGAGAACTTTAAAGTTACTTTGCACCTGGGAAGCAATACAAAGGGGACTTACCTTAAGCAAAAGATCTAACCTCAAAACCAGAATGTGTTCTAAAGCAAGCACTTGTTGCCTAGCTTTTGTACTCTTTCTTCCTATTGTAAAATAGATTAAATCCCTTCAAAAAAAGCAAACGGGTCTATACATTGAGGCTTTTGCTGTTGTTTTTTTCTTTCCCAGAAGCCTGATCACAGAGAGATGAAAAAATCAAAAATGCATAGAATTATTTCATGCTTTAGGGATTTTACCAAAATGTATTTAATAGGTCTCAGTTCAGATAATTGAAGACTCTTGGGAGAATTTTAAAACATCATAACAAATCAGCCAACACACTTGCTACTATTTAACCAAAAATATTTCAATCTGCAAGCACTTTCTGAGTACACTTTATAAAATGCATAATTCATTCAGTTATCTTTGCAGTTTGAATGATGATGCAATTTTGCATTTAAGAGCTCTTTAAGTAGACTATTATTATTGCCCTGCTTTACAAACCTGTTGTAAGCAAAGACATAAAACAGGTAGATTGTTCAGTAACCTGCTAAGGCAACGGCAGTGCTGAGACAATATCTTACATCTCATTTTCCAATCCAGTGTCTTCATATGCTCAAAACCAGGCAAAGATTGGTTAAAAGTGTTTTCTCCTTGTGTTGGTTATGAATAATGTTTTTAAAAGAAACTAATTGTCTATAAAACATCTATCTGACACAGCATGTACAGTCAGCACTATAAAGGCCCTTTCGTATTTTATGTCACGTTTGAAAGGAACTGCTGCCCAACATCTGGAGAAGTGTATCACCATCTTGCCCCCCAACACCCTTCCTCTATCCCCTTTCTGCTATTGACCAAAAAAACCCACTCACCCCAAAACCAGCCCTAAAACCTTTGCTTAGCCAGATGCATGGCTTTGTGCTAGTTGATATTCTTACTTCTTACTTGCACTCACCCCTTCTGTTTCTCTCAAAATGTTTTATTTTATATTATCAACTCTTTGGGCAGAAACAATAAAATTATAGAATCATAAGTCATATGAGAAGGGACTTCAGGAGTTCAACCTCCTGCTCAAAACTGATTCAGCTCTGAGCCCAGATCAGAGCTTAGGCTTTGTCCAGTCTGGCCTCAAAAAACTCCGTTAATAGAAACTGCCCAACCTCTGGGTAACCTGTCCCACTGCTTCATTGTCCTAATGGTGATCTCTGTAGTAGTATCCTGCTCTGTGATTGGAATGATGCTGGAGGACAAAACCCCTCAATCACTACCATGGCCTGACTATTCTGCATGGCCAGTCTCAGTGCCTGGTTTTACTTGGCGGAGTTTGAAGGAGGAGATGGGTGCTGGCTTTAGGGTTTGGAACAGGAAGGAGTAATACACTAAGGTGATCGCTGGGTCCAGCAAGGCCCACACAGCTGGAAACAGTCCTACTGTCCTTACAGAAGAAGAGTTTACAGTCAACTCAAAAGGCCTTTATGAATTGTTGGACAAGCTGCTTGCACATATGCCAAATTTGGCACCACATTGTAAATTCGCACCAGTGACAATGATCTGTTGAATATGTGAATATTAAGGTATATCGGCAGAACTATGCCAAGCTGAATGAAATGAAAATTTCCATCGTATGTTAGTTTTAATGCCCAAACTGATAACCAAAGTGTGACATTTTACATGGTATAAGTCTGAGAACTTCCCATTTGAGTTTTTGCATCAAGCCCATAGCTTCCCAGAGTCATCATAACTCTTTTTAAAATAGCACTCTTGCATTCTATTTGCAAGAAATATTGACTCCATCCTTGGCAATGGGTCTTAGTACCCAGGCAACAGGTCTTAGTACCTGGGCCTTTAGTCAGTTTCAGTAGTTTCTTGATTTCATAGTAATATAAATTTATGAAAGTTTAGACACAAAGAAAAGGAGAAGCTGTTCAAATCTCTAATCAGATTCTGGCAGTAAAAAGCAACGCACACCAGTGTTTGGGTTTTTTTTTGCTAATCTGAAGCAATGTAAGTTTATAAGAACCTCACTGATACCACTACAGCTATTTGGTGTCTGTTAATTGTAACTGGGATCAGCTAATAACTCAGTGACTTTATTCAGCTAAAATGAAAAAAGAAGAAAAAAAATCCTTTTTAGAGAGATGCCTGTTTTTTTAATAGACTATAAGACAACAAAATCAGCCATTTTTAAGTTCTTTCTGCTTTAAGCTGAACAAGGAAATTTCTTACATTTACATCTTTGAGGGAGTCAAAGCGTCAACTGCATTTTGGATCTGCATGGCTTTGTTTTTAAAAATAGCCAGAAATACCCTCAGAGCAAACTCAAAAACTTTTGCTTTACAAATCGTGTAAGAAGATCACCTGCAAGTAAATGAAGAAAGGAAGTTGGCAAATGCAGCCTAGAGGTAAAAGCTCATGACAGAGAGCTTCATATAGAAAAGTTGGGATATTTTGTTCAGTACTTGATCCATGAAGTACCATATGCATACACATATGTGCATACATTCATAGGAGAGTTTTACAGGGATGAAGACACCACTTGGACCTAGTCAGCTTAAAAAACATACCTAGGCTTACTAGCAAAACCTATACTGATTTAAAACCATGGAAGAGTTTCAATCCTGACTTCCGATCTTTGAATTTTGAGTTAATATTAAAGTTAAAATTCATTTTCTGAGAAGTTTCAAACATAAACCAGTTTACAGTCCAAAGAATATACTCTACACTAATGATTAATAATTTTAAGACCATGTTTGAGGCGCATATAGATCTTACGGACTTACTTGGGTTAAAATTTAAGAGAAGATGAAAGACAGTCGTCATTATTTTCCTTCCTTGCCATGGCACTGACTAGAAGTCCAGGTTATACCAATTAATATTACTTGTTCAAAATTGCATAAACACTTTTTTTCCTTCTGAAGACTACAAAAGTGCATTCAAAACCCAGCTGGGGAAAGCTGGCTTGCCATGACAACAGTAAGTAGTACATAGTTGGGAGAATAAACATTTCATATTCAGTTTACTGAAAAATTAGACTCAAGTTGTAGGTTCCTAGCTCCAACTGTACTTTGGAATGGATCTGCTGTTACTACTGAACTCTGTTTTCATGACCAGTCTGCTGTTAATACCTTTTCACTCCTACTTGCTTGTCTCTGAAACAGATAAAATTGCTTCAGCATGGGAAGTTACCAAAAGAACTGGTTCTCTTCTTTAGAAAGCCAGAGATTCCCTATGAACAGAGAGAACAGAGACTGAATTATTTCAGGGGAGGTTGTACTTGATGACCCTTAAAGGTCATCCAACCCAAACTATTTTATGATTCTATGAATTTGGATGCATGAAAGGAATCATTCATTTGGGTTCAGCTTAGTACTGAAAGCAATCACCAACATGCACATTATTTCTTCTCTCTGTTAGTTTTATTTCCTGATGTAAGTTATGGCCTAATTAGTTGGAAAAATCATCTTGTCTTTAAGCTCTGTCATTCTTAAAAAGTCAATCTACTGTCCTAGAGGCTTTGAGTTTGGCAATTTATCTGATGTCTGCTGCCTCCAGTGATGTGAAAAAGAAAAAAACAAAAAAACAACCCAAAACTGCAAAACATCAACACCCCACCTCCAAATAAAAAATAAAAAACCAAAACCAAAACACAAACACTACCCTTCACTCAATAATTAGATATCCTGCTTTTCAGAAACACATCTATCATTATTAAGAGATAGGTCACTGTCTGTCTGACTAAATTCTTATCTGAAAACGTAGTAACTAAACCATTTGTTTGCCACTGAATTGAAAAGCAACTTGCTTTCCCCCTTTTCTCTTTCACTACTGTGTAAGTTTGACTGTGTTTCTGTGTTACCAGTGTCTTAAAAACTGGGGAAACGAGGACTTTTCACTATAAGCCAGTCAGAACAGTTAATAGCCTCCACCATAAACACCGGCATCTTATTTCATGGTTCAAAATTGTAACGACTTAATGATTTAAAAATTATTCTGGACAGGGTATTGTAAAATCAGAGAAAATTTCATGTAATCAGAAAAAAAGCCCTTCGCAACAGATCTGGGTAGCTTTTTAATCACACCTGCCTAACGAGAAAGCCATGAAAATTTGGCTATGACATCAAGGCAACGCACAGTGTATTTCCTCACCTTCTTTCTCTTATAAAAATATACAAATTGTATAAAAAATATGCAATTACATATTTTTTTTTCAGCTGTGTATTTTGGAAGACTGAAGCCTATGGGTTTGAGAGTCGGCATCAGTCAGCAGCCCTTCAACAGCTGTCAGCTCATCTTATCACCAACAGACAGTGTTAGTGCTCACAGAATCACAGAATCACAGAATCACAGAATAGTCAGGGTTGGAAGGGACCTCTGGAGATCATCTAGTCCACCCCCGCCGCCAGACCAGGGTCACCTACAGCAGGTTGCACAGGACGGAGTCCACGCAAGTTTTGAATGTCTCCAGTGTGGGAGGCTCCACCATCTCTATGGGCAGCCTGAAAAGTACATCAGTACACCATCTATTCATACGAATCTCCAGATTTACTCTATGTTCTTGCTCCTACCTGTTCACACACATTCAAGGTACTCAAAGAGTTTCTGTGTCATAGACTAGATTTAAGGACAGTTAAACCTCATGACGCAGGTTCTCTCCATGAGCAATTTCTCATAATGGAAGTGCAAACTGTAAATAAGCAAACATATTGTCAGTAACTTTAAATTTACCTGTGTACAAGTTTCCACAAAATCTAAAAGTAATGAAAACAACTAAATCATTTGCCTGTACTGATTCTTGATCAGGCGAATGACCTAGCTTAAGTAGTCATAAGAAATGAAGATAAACTACCATGTAAAAACTGTTTGCTCTCCTGGAACAATGAAACCTCCAGCAACAGCATACCGGATCATGACTCTTCTGCAAGAACAAGCTGGTCAGTTTGCTCTTTCCTCGTGGACTATTCATTAACATCTTTGCTCACTCTTGAGGACAAAGACTTCACTGACAGTCAGTTTTTATGTCCTTATTTTGTTAATGTGGTTTATTAGCCTCATCCATGATCAACTTGCACAAAAGCTATGCAACTTATCACAAATGCATAATTTCTTCTCAAGTATTAAAAACATGTATCTCCTTAAGAAGATGAAAATTAAGGATTTGGAAGTCTTAAGAATTTTGAAATTACAAGGGAGAAACAAATATTCAGGGTTCACTTTTTGCAAGAAGAATGACATGGCCTTACTAAAAGAAGTTTAAAAGAAAAGTTGTGTAATTTCTTTCTTTTTTTTTTTTTTTTTTTTTTTTAAAAAAGTGGCTTTTTTTTTAGAAAAGCTGGCTTTCTTATGTTTTAGAAGGGACGAAGTATTTCCCTTCAGTAAAAATGGAAAGCTGGTATCAACCACTCATCTGGAGGGTCTATCATTTTCTACTTCTAAACTTGCTTTTAGAAGTTTCCTTTTTCACCTTATTGTAACCACAAAGAGGCTAGCATACACATGCATTTTCCAATATTACACTTAAAAAGTCTAAGCCAAGGCTTTTGAAGAGTCTTAATGGAATTGTTATGCTCCCTACTGTTTCCCATTGATAATAGGTCACTGTGTCTTGGAATGGGTTGTAAGTTGTGCTTTTTAAAAAAAAAATCAGTACTTAATAGCTGTATTTAAGTAGCCAATAGAATTTGCCAAGGAATATATGGCCAAATAATGAAGTCTTTTCTCCAGCATAATTAAAACCTACTAGGTTACAAACCTACATTAGAAAATGGGGAAAAAAAGAAAGAAAGAAACAAAAAAGTCCAAATTTTCACGTGGTCTTGATTGTTCACATGCCCAGCTAATTTCATTTATATTTACGCTGTTTTAATGTGAAGAAGGTAGGGAAGCTGTCATCTCCATACAACTCACACAGTTCAATGCACATGATCTGGCTGTATTTCAGACAATGCTAAAGTAGATTCCAGATATTTATTGACTTATCAACAGAAATGTCTCTCTAGTTTATCCAGTTGGAGGACAAAATACTGAGGATATACCTAATTAGTCATGTTTATTTTGATATCCGAAAATAATTGTCACATTGCAAAGGAAGGAGGACACAAACTTCGTAAGAAAAAACATTCTTGCAAGAAATTAAAGAAAACACATTTTGCAATTATCTAAGAAAAATTAGTTTGAAACAATTTACAAAATTTTTGAGTTACTAGTTTAGCAAGTTATTTCCAGGAAACATTTTTTTTCAGAAACAGTGCTTATTTTTCAGTCTATCTTAAATATTTAAGAATTTTCTTGAACTGAAGCTGAAATCAATACAGCTGTGTGTCCTAGGCCCATAGTTTTAAATGCAATATTTAACTAGAAAATCCTCCTAATATTGACCCCAAAATAAAAATGGTTCATAGTTAGTGTAAAGAAAAGTGATTACTTTCTTCAAAGCTACAAATCTAAATGTCATGATGCTATATTCTAGCTTTAGTTTTTAGTTAATTCATTATTTTTTAAACTTTTTTTTTGTGGAAATGAAAGGATTTTTTTTTCCCTTTTATTTTTTCCCTCCATATCTCATTCAGGAACCTTTACGATTACTCTTCTCTCCAAGTTTCCACGGAAACACGAGATTAAGTACAACAACAGTAAAACTGCTTCTGCCAACTAAGGAAATAATCACTACTTTTGTGGCTATGCAGCTGGTGAATCTGTAGATTCTGCAAAAAACTCTCATCATATATTCACTTAAAAAATTATTAACAGACTTTCAGTAGTCTCTTTGGCCTTAAATGAAACAGACCTGATAGTATTCTGAATTTAAATCTTATTCTGTCACAATTTAGTCTGATCTTAAAAACATACACGTGACTGTATCCTCTTCCATCCAGCTTACTACCAATGTATTTTCATCCACAGGAACATCAGGCAAATCATACACACAGACAAAACACAAGAGTGCAGTAACAGGAGACACTTCAAAAACTGGGTAATTCCCTGCAAAATGAGACGAAGAGATTACGAATAAGGAGCAACTCAGTATTAGCTAGTCAGTGAAGTAATCCGTTCATGGTGTCTATAAGATTACCATATAACTGGATTATTGCACAAGGGAAGAAAACACTATTTGCAATAATTAACTACAGCTACCGAATCCAAACAGTTTATGACTTTATCACTTTCCTTTTTCATTGCTCAGGACCGATAGAACTCGAAGTCATTAACATGATGAAAGAATCAATCAATCCTAATGATTTAATAACAACTTTTCATTTTATTTAGATTCTGTCGAAACTTTGTGGTTAACGAACTTAAGCCTACTTGTAACATACTTGTTTTTTCTGTTTAAGATCCCTTATGAGCTATTCAAGAGATGACTAGTTGCAATAAGATTAATATCTATCTACTAACATATGAAAGAATGAATGATGCTGCTATTGTTAAAATATATAGACATTTTTATTTTACTTTACCTCTTCTCTGAGCATGCCTTGATTGCTAAAACTTAAGAGCTGACCAACCCAACATATTAGCTACTAAAACTCAAAAACATAGAACACACACTTGTATCAGCCATGCTTATATTGCCATATCCCCATCACAACACATTATGCAACTTACTTATTTTATGGTGTTTCTGTACCCTCAGTGAGCAATTTCCAATCTGAATCTGAGGTCTCAATATAATGTTTTTTTTCTGTTTTTAAAGCATGTCTTGCATTTCAGCATTTTTGTGAAGTCTGTGGATTTCAAATATTGTCCATAAAATTTGCATGGACATCCTTTTCTTTTGTATGGCCTCCATCTACATGAGACAGAGCTTTTATTAGGAGCTCATGCAACAATGAAATAAGAAAGTCAAAGGAAACTGGCAAACACAAACCATCTTACAGATCAAGATTTCCAAGATGTTTCCAATCTGAGCATGAGCACAATTAAATGCTTTTGTATTCAATGATCCTTACAAACAGTATTATATGCATTTCCTAGGCTAGGCTCATTGTGGTTGGTTGACCTTGGCTGGCTGCCAGACCCCCCCGAGCTGCTCTCTCACTCCCCCTCCCCAACAGATGCGTCTGTCTGACACTGTCCCCTATGCAGTAAATAACCAAGTGTACCTTGCCATCGAATCTTGTTAAACCACTGTTGCATTTACCATTGAACTTTGCTACCTCACTGTTTTATGTCAATAAAATATATTGTTGTTTCTCTACTGCAAGTGAAGTGCAATACTCCACCCATGACAACCTAGCACGTGATTTTCTTTGGCCTAGGAAAATTGAGATTACATGAGCCAACAATGTGCCCATGCAGCAAAGANCCAGAAAAGGCCCACAAGGATGATGAAGGGATTGGAGAATCTCTCCTATGTGAAAAGGCTGAGAGCTGGAACTGTTCAGCTTGAAGAAGAGAAGGGTCAGGGAGACCTCATCAATGTATATACATACTTGAAGGGAGGGTGCAAAGAGGACGAAGCCAGACTTTTCTCAGTGATGTCCAGTGACAGGACAAAAGCCAATGGGCACAAACTGAAACACAGGACAGTGTGAACATAGGAAGCACTTTTTCCACTGTGAGGGTGACTGAGCACTGGCACAGGTTGCCCAAAGAAGTTGTGGAGTCTCCCTCCTTGGAGATACTCAAAAGTCATCTGGATGTGGTCCTGAACAACCAGCTCTGGGTGGTGCTTCTCAGCAGGGAGGTTGAACAAGATGACCGCTGGGGGTCCCTTCCAATCTCAACCATTCTGTGATTTTGTGAGATGTGAAATAAAGTAGGTAGACTAGGGGAAACTTTGACAAATTTGGCAGTAACTTTGGGTAACGTTGTAATTGTCAAAGACAATGTAACAACTGTTTATCACATCACCAACTCCACACTAGTTTTTCAACTCAGGAACAACAGAAAATAGAATACGACAATAGCAAAACTGTCTTTGCAGGTGATTTTATGACTGTCTCCTATCACTGCCTATCACCAGATTCAGTTCACTGACCGGCAAAAAAGTACAGATAAATGAGCTTGCTTGAATTGGCCATCTGAATACCAACTACAGCATTACTAAGCACTCCTTCATTTCAGAGCTCATTCTTACGCAGAAGAAAATATACTGTGTTTACTATTATATTCAGCCACTTGAGACATTTCTATATTATTCTGGGAAAAGCATCAATTTTAGCTGAAGTTTCAAAGTGAACATGGATACAGAGAAGAGGCCAGAGATATTCTATGTGCTATCTTAAGATTAATCAGCTAATTCGAAAAAAAAAATAAATATCTGTAACTAAACCAAATACCTTTAGAAAACTATGAAAAATTACCAGATAAACCAGGCTGGCTGGATGAGTCTGTACACAGAATTTGTACACGTGTTTTCCTGTCACCACAATAGCCATCAGACTATTAGCAAGAGGACAAAGTTCTGATATGGACTGTTACTGACTGAATTAATTGAGGTGCTTCCTTTTCAACTTGCATGCTCTCTTGTGTTAAGAAAACCCAATTACAGTTTGCCGTTTGACACCTAGAACAGTAGTGCTTTAGTACAAATACAAGCTACCATGCCAAATAGTGGGCAGTCTGTTCCAAGGCTTGACAACCCTTTCACTGAAGAACTTTTTCCTAATATCCATTCTAAACCTTCCCTGGTGCAACTTGAGGCCATTTCCTCTTGTCCTATGACTTGTTACCTGGGAGAAGAGACCAACCCTCACCTCTCTACAACCTCCTTTCAGGTAGTTGTAAAGAGCGATAAGGTGTCCCCTGAGCCTCCTTTTCTCCAGGCTAAACAACCCCAGTTCCCTCAGCAGCTCCTCATAAGACTTGTGCTCAAGACCCTTCACCAGCTAGGAACACCACACTAGTACATGTGACTGGTATTTTTGCTGTGAATTTTTATTTTCAAAGCCACACTACTTGATAAAATATTAAAAACCCGGCTAGTTTGAAGCATCTGGATAAGGATAATCACCATACTCTAGGAAAGTCCCCTCCCCCTCTGGATTATGAGCTTATCCAGAAAGTATTAGGACACCCCTTTGAATTTCCTCTCTGTTACGGTGGCAATCACAAGGCAGTTAAAAATAAATATTTCATCACAGCCACACACTATAAGTGCAACTGTAACCCAAAGCACTATATGCCCTTGTTTACCAGCACCATAAATAACTGAACACAGCACTCTAGGGAAGGTGGATGGTTCTTTTCAGGATATATTTTCAGAGAACAGACTACAGAAAATTATATGTGCATTTATCTTTATTAATTATTCATTAATAATTATTCATTTTTATGTCCTCTGTCAGTTCTGTCAGCAAAGCACAACAGTTTTGAAGACAACCTCATTGCAAGTTGGCTGTCAGCAAACTAAAAGCTTACAATGTCTTTTAAGAAACAGACATACCATGCATTTTTTTAGAACCTATATATCTCCTAAACTGAAGTGTACCCTACCAGAGTTTCCCCTTAACCTGTAAGATACCCAAGGCTGAAATAGGAATGTGCCCAAAAATATGTTTTTTTCTGAGACTTAATAAAATAAATACAAGCGTACATATATGGACACAATAATTAGTCAAAAAAAAAAAAGTTATGGAAATCTGAAAGAGGCAAGCAAAGGAATTGCTGGAATTTGACAAGATTCTAGTAAAAGTGCAAAACTACTGCAGAGAACTGACTTTCAGATAACGTTGGAAAGGGCTGAAAAGAAACAAAAAGGAAAGGTATAAAGTATGGCTGCCTCTTAACTTCATGGAAAGAACAGGTTTTCTTGAAGCCATTATTACCAGAAATGAGCAAAAAAAGGGAAGAATTCATTTATATTAATCCCACTGCACCATGGAATCTCCACAAGTTCCAAGTTTGCCAAGCAGCAGCAGTGACGAACATCAGCCTCAAAGTATTGCACGAGTTGAGAGTCAGGATAACCCCAAAAAACCTTAAGGTGATCCAGCAAACCATGAACCAGTTCACTGCTCTGCCATTTCTTGTCGAGAGAACGTGACAAGATTCCACTGTTAAATGCTTCTCCATCTACTTTAAGGATAATGAGCATTTTAAAAATAACCTTGTCTACATCACTGAAACCCAAAGAAAAATATGCAAGTTATCTTCACTAGGAAATCATAGCTGTTGCTGAATAAGTTTATGAGATAAAATGTAGAAACTGACATTTATATTTAATGTTCTGTAAAAATACCAGGAAATCCTGCATAACAGCTTATGTAAAAATGAAGAAATAATTAAATCAGAAGGCAAAATATTGACACATGGCGGATGACATGAGATTAGGATAACTACAACAATGTTCCAGGCAAGGTGGGAATAGTTCATTCATGTGCTACATCTTTGTCTTAATGCAACAAAATCTTCCCAAATTAGGATTCAGGTCCATAAAGCAGCTTCCTGCTGCACGATAAATAAATACTAACCACTTCTAAGGCTGAAGTTCAGAGTCTAAAAACTCATCACTTGTATTATGAAGTGGTTGTATTTTTTCACCTTTCAATCTACTCTTTCCTTACCACCACAAAGTTATATCTATATATGTCTATCTATATATCTTCTTCCCTCTCTGACATATGTCAGACCTTCTATGAGCTGATTTTGCACTGAAATATGAGGAAAATAAATCCTTCAACAAACAAATGTGTGCAAACACAGTGTTTTATTGGGTTATCAAATGCTGTAGCTTATGGAAGGCTCCGGTAGGAATCTGATCAGGCATAACAAAGGAGTGCACATAGCTGTGGATATAAGTAGACAAAAGGAAGGTGTAGAGTAATAAAGCAGTAATAGGAATATATTAGGTTGCCTTATCTGATTATGAACACAGTGTAATAACGGTAACTCAAGATAAATCTTCTATGAAAAGTCTGCAGTACAATCTAAATATCCATTAAAGCAGTGCATCTCCTATCTTAGAGACAGTGGAGTCCATACCACCCAGGTCTTTATAGACCTTGATGAAATCTTTGAGTCTTTTTTCCAGTATACATTAAGCATGGATGGTGCATGTGTAACAAGCACCACAGCACCACAACACATCAGAAGAGGAAGCATGCCATGTCTGCAGGCCCTTCAGGAGGCACTCCCTCAGCTAACCCTGGAATCACATGGAACACAAACCACCCAGGCTGAGTGTGGAAACCTGCATGTAGAAAGATAGTTAGAAAGTCTTAACACCCTGCTGTCCCGCTATTTCATTAGAGAATTAAGTAGTGAGAATCTATCATGCAGTTGTGTACTTCGAGCCTCCTCTTTTACAATGAAATCGAATGATGTATGTTGGTTTTTCTTTTTGTGATTACCCCACAAACTAAAATTAACCAGATCCATCACTCTATCAAACTATCCTGAAATAGAGTGGGGAAGACCTTTTGCTATCCTTACTTTTGCGTATTATTGTACGTGAAACAGTACATTAGACTAAGCAGATCCACTTTGCATGGCCATCCATAGACACACTAATTCTACCTTAGTTCTCACATCTTTGCTGAAAACCAAGTCTCTGGAGGAGGAGCTTTGGTACCTTCTCAGTGAGCTGAGTTTTCAGCGTGTCCTGATTCTGAAGCCACTTATGACATACTGTCCGCATGAAGAGCCAGATTTTGTCAACAGCTATAGAGGTTTGGGTGCTTATCTACCATGAAAGCCTAGACAAGGCAAACAGGGTGGTGGGCATACCCATTATCTCCATTTTCAGAGAAGCTTCCAGGTGACATGTGTCCAGGAAAAGTGTCAATGCCTTTCAAGCATCACTCCCAGTCTCATGTTGTCTACCTATCTTAATCCCATTGGACCACTTCTTCTTAGATAAGACAAATCTTAAGAAATCACTGCAAGTGAAATTAGGGTGTTTTTTTTGTTCTCTCCTATAAAACCCTCCCACCTTTTTCTGCCTCCTGCAAAAAGTCTCACTTGTGTGTTGGCTTGCTTTCATCTCATCTGTGAATTTCTTCTGTCTTATGCAGCTTAGGCCAATGACAACATCTTCAATTTTGTTTGGAAAATGCCATACACACATTCACAGTACTGTGTAAAAATAAAAGGACGCAAAATCTAGTCTCTGTCCCTGGAGTTACTCTCTATACTTTAGTCTGGTAATGAAACAGATGAAGATTAAAGATTCAGAGACAGGCTACTACTATTCTTACTTTTGTGTTACAGTGTTGTGGTCAAACTCTGTCTTATAAGAAACCATAATGGATTAAAGCTAGAGTAGCTGCTGCAGGGATATTATATTCATCTTGAACCTAAGTTACATTTTATACAGAGCAAAGATCTTTCTGTCTCTCCAAACCCTTTCCAAACAGTTGTATCAAGTAAAAAATATCAATGGAAACCTTTATCATGCATGAGGATGCTCAATAGAATTGAAGTACAAGCAGAAATACTGTTTTATTATTTTTGACTTAGAAATTTTAATCACTTATCGCAGTTTTAAATTTTCTACATTTTCACAGCAAATACCTAATACTGTCAAAGGCTGGTTGGTCAGCTGTTCTCCTCATCCATTCTGTGTATTAGTTGCCTAAGGAAAAGGATTTAAAAGTGGAAATACTAATTTTATGCGCTTATCATTCACACAATCTAATGAGGAATCTACTATAACAAATTTTGAAAAAGTGATTGGATAAAATTATTCTTCTGTCAGCAGAATAGCTACAGTTTGTTGAAATACAGTGGTAAGGAGAAATAGAGAAGTGGTAACATGAAGTGGACTGTCACCGACAATAATTGGTTACACGTTCCCAAAGTAATTGTTTTATATCTGCAGGTTTTTTCAATTTTTCTATGTTATTTAAAAAAGATGGACAATCAAAACAGTTTATTAATATCCATACTTTTCTCTGGAGGTCTGTGTGGAATTTTTTAAAAACCCACTCAGATCCAAAGTCAGGAATACATATTAAAGCAGATCTCTCTCAACTTCTTTCTACAAGTCATTTGCAAAAGTGATTCCCTGTAATAAAATTACCAGTGATGGTGAGATCTCACCTCCCTAAAATGTTTTTATTTCTAGACCAGAAGGCAACGCCACCATTATTAGGATGCTGAGCGATTCCATAACCCAGGAATGCTACAGACTGCTTCAGAAGGGCACTACCATACTTGCAGACATATCAGTTCTCCAGTCCAGGTCTATCCTGGAGTACAAAAAATATTTTAACTTGATATAAATGTTACCCCCTCAAGGAAGGACAGGAGGAACTGAGAAACACTCCTTCAACCCACAGTTCACTGAGCACCAGCACTCCATAACTATTCTGTGAGTATTTTACTGAGGATTATTGGAGCAAACAACCCTTTCATCCATTTCCAAATATATTAAGGACCAGGTGACTGGGAGTAGTCAGCATGGATTTGTGAAGGGGTGACCATGCTTGACCAACCAGCCAGCCTCCCACAATGAGATGCCTGTCTCAGTGAATGAGGGAGACCAGTGGATGTTTATCTTCACTTTAGCAAGACTTTTGACACTATCACTCATAACACCCTCACAGGCAAAGAAATGAACAGTGAGGTGGATCAAAAAATGGCCAAGCTGCCACGGACTGTGATTAGCAGCACAAAGTCCACCTGAAGGCCAGGCACTAGTGGTGTCCCCAGGGATCAATACCGGAGCAATACTGTTAAGTAACTTCATTAATGACATGGATTCTGGGACAGAGTGTACCCTCAGCAAGTTTGCAGATGGTAAAAGCTGATGAGACACCAGATGGCAGTGCTGCCATTCAGAAGGACCTCAATATACTGGAAAATGAGCAAACAGGAACCTCATGAAGTTCAACAAAGGGAAATGCCCTTTATTCTTGCCCCTGTGGACAAAAAACCTCATGCACTAGTACAGGCTGGGGGCCAACTATCGGGAAAGCTGCTTGGAAGAAAAGGACTGAAAGATCATACTGGGCAACAACGTGAGCATGTGTCCTTGCTGCAAAGGTGGCCAAGGCCATCCTGTACTGCATTGGAAGTAGGAGTGTTCCCAGCAGGCTGAGGAAGGTGATCCTTCCCTTCTACTCTGCAGTGGTGAGGCCGTGTGTAGAGTGTGGTATCCAATGCTGTTCTGGGCTCACCAGTACAAGAGAGACATGGACATACTGGAAAGAGTCCAGCAAAGGGCCCCTAAAAGGCCTGGACCATCTCTCAGAAAGGATAAGAAAGCTTGGGATTTTTTAGTCTGTAACCATCAAGACATGGTTAACACAAGTTAAAAAAAACGTTGGAACAACAGTGCATTTCTTCAAACACACAGCTATGTGAATCCCACTTCAGTTTGCCAATACTCCAGTTTGCACAGGAAGGTCAGGTGGAACAGACAGTTTACTTCAATACTACTTTTCCCAAGTGGTAACTTTGTCACTGCGTTATTTTTTCCCTGCTTGCCAAGCTCTTTGTGCTAGTTGTGCATGCTTTCTGCCTGTTGAGCAGAACGTGGAATGACAGACAGGCTTACCCTGCATAAAAGAAGTATGCTTATTTGTTCTGAATGCATATTATAGCAGACAAATCATTCAACCTGGGAGTTCATTTTTTCATTAACATCTTAAAAAATTAAAAAAAAATAATTACAGGAAGATTTCATAATAGTTGCTACAATTAATCTAACCACTACTTTTGATTTTCACCCTACTTCTTTTCAACTTCCATTTCTAGCCATTCTTTTCTACTTGGGGATTGGGAGGAGGACAATAAAACTAAAAAGAATCACGGGGGAGGATGGAAGATAAATGACTGCTGCTTAAGATACGTTTGTATTAACAAGTTTGGAGCTGTTATCTATTTCCTGATTAGAGTTTGCTTCAAAAGAGCAAACAAGGAATAAGTTTAAAGCCTTAAGATGTGTGTTGGGTATATGGATAATAACATATGAAAATTAAAATCCCAATATTCAGTAAATACGTATAAAAACACACAAAATTTTTATGAGAAGTGATTGGCATTGGACGTTTTCACAGCAAATATCATTGCCAGTGATTTTATCACAGTTATTACAAGCAATTAAATATTATGCCAAGTTCTCATGGCAAAAAGCCTTATTAACAGCGATGGCAACACTGCAATTTTAACACTTGAACACTTGCATCTGACTTCTCAATTAACCCAATGCCTACTGCCTACATTAAGAAAAACTGACACGTGAGCACCATATGCATCTATACATTTCTTAACAGTACATTAGATCTGAATGGGCAGTTTTAAGGTTAAGACCTTGTATGTTTCCCTTTGTAAGTGAGAAATCAGTTTCTCTCATCTGGATAGCTGAGCTACAAAGTCAGCAGTTAACAAACATCTGACCTGCTATATGTACACACAAATAAGGAAATAAAGCTGAGTTGTCTGCAATTTTTATTTTTTCTAGAAATCTTAAAGGAATGTAGTAAAACAGGTTTAATTCCTGTGTTTCCCAGATAAAATGGCAATCCTCCCTCTAATTAAATTTGTATTTTCTTTCTAAGACTTTGCTTTAGACAAGTGTGTTTCTCAAAACTGAAAAATAAAGACTTGTCATTTTAATGTTAGCAAAGGGCTATCAAAATTACTGAACATCCCAATCCACAGAAGCACAGCGTCAAAAAAGATACTGTAGTGCTTCATATACTTTAGGAGACCACAATCACTTTACTTCTCCTGCTACAGCCAGAACTCCAGATGGCTCTCCAAACATTAGAAAAAGCTTTTCTGAAATCAGTTCTAATAGCTTTGAATAGAACTATAATCAGATTTTGTTAAAGACTCCATATATGTACTTTGTGCACTATGGCTATGGGGCATGTATAATTGAACATTATATAATAAAGAAAAAACATGCTAGTTTTTTGTTCTAAGCGCTAGACTCCATGACCTACTTCTCATTGTATATTGCCATTTTAACAAAAGCAGTTCCAAAGCGTAGCAAAGACTTTTTTTGTAATAATAATTTTTAAATAAAGTCACAGAATCACAGAATCACAGAATAATCAGGGTTGGAAGGGACCTCTGGAGATCATCTAGTCCAACCCCCCCGCCAGAGCAGGGTCACCTA
>VZSZ01009740.1:34320-52805 GCA_013398815.1 Ibidorhyncha struthersii | reverse complement strand
CGGGCGTCGGGTGAGGCGGGCCCTTTCCCCCCCCCCCCCTTTTTTTTTTATGGAGTTGACTCATCCGTGCATGTACCAATAGCTTCCTTTTTACTTATTAAAGTTATTTCAAAATTTTGTAAAGACTCAGATCTGTTTCTCTGCACAAGCTAAGTATGCAGGTCTTCGCCGAGATTCCTGTCTATTGTGCATTTATGCAAGTAAACATGAACACCATTGATACCAGCAGGAAGTCCTGCTGGCCTGACACATTCAGTGCCAAAGCAATGGCTCTAATTAGTGAGCAGTTCTGGTCAGACAGTAAAGGCCTAAACCTTCCTTGGGGAATAATGAGCTAGGCAATGTCTGAAGCCCCAAAATAAACTTTAGAGAACAGGGAGGGTACAGAAAACTGTGTTAAGGGCTCTAAACTGACACACATCGCTGACTGAACAGTGAACTGTGCACTTTGCAATCACCAGCCAAATGCCTGCTATACACAGGCATCACCTAGTCTTTGGTTCCTCTTCTTTGCCTGGACTACCAACAGAATTCAAAGGATTATATTGGTCGGTACAACTGTTGAAAACAAAGCAAGAGATTTGTTGAAACAGAGATAGTTTTGAGTGTCTCCAAACTTTAGCAATTCTATTCAAAGACAATGCTTGTTGACAATATCAGGTATCAAATTTTATCTTAAGAGAATAATTATTAAAAAATCACTAGCAATAACAGCCTTTGAAAAATAGAATTGTTCAGCACCATCTCTACCTTAAATATTCCAAAAATGTTATCAAATCAAATCACACACTTTTAATTATGCTAATTTCTAAAGGAAATTTCTCTAAAGGATAAACCTACATAGGGAGTCCTTTCATCATAAGGACTGCATAAGAACTTGTACATATATGTGTGACCTACATCTAGATTTCTTTATGTAAATTATCTTCGATAGCTTTACTTCTTTCCTCACATTGCTACTTCAGAGCTCTGACAACCACAAAAGTCTCATTTAAAAATACTCTACACATAATTACATGAAATACATAAAGGAGCTTAGACTTCTTTAAAGTTTGCAGTGGCAAAAACCTGATAACTGAATCTTAATCAAACAATCATACATTAACTGTGAATGTTATCAGATGTGCAAAGCTCGAGTAGCAAAAAGAATCCAAACGCTATATGCATATGCATTCTACACAATGTCAAACATGTATTAACACATTCCTAAAGCAGACAAATTCCTCCAGTTAAAACTTTTCAAATTACTTCTGAAAAAATTTTTTGAAAGAAAATGTGAATTCTAAAAAATGAAATAGTAAAAGTATAAGCAAAAACTAAGAAAAGGAGGCATTTAAAATTATATCATCCTGATTCCCAAATTGCAGTTGTCCTTTTGACAGGAAAAATGTTTGGTCCTTGTGATATTTTTTTCATTTTCAGTTTAAAGGTGATTTTAATTTTAACTACGCACTTTCCTTAAGTATCCTTTACTCTTGAACAGACATAAGAAAATTATTTCTGAGAAAACAAATATCATGTCAAACTGGCTTTTGATAGCCAATAGTTTTCTGTCTTTTCTGTAAAACTAATTAATTTTATTGCACTGAAAGTCTAATAAAATTTCTCTTATCAGCAATATTACTATAAATGTTTGTAGAAGCATGGCCTCAGCTATCCCTCATTTCTGCTCTTGTTCCCTCCTTGAACTGTTGTTAAACACAGACAAAGAAGTCCTTTCACCCCTACAGCACTGCTGACCCAGTTCTTCACCTGCCCAGAGCGCTGAACCAGCACACCTTGGGGACAGAGGAAACTGGCAAAAGCATGTAGTCAAGGGGAACTGCACTAGCAGTGGCAGAAGGTCATCTGATTAGTATTGCTGCCTTTTGAAACATCAGCTCCTTCAAAAACAATATTAAATAAAGGGAGAAAATAAAAAACAACAGCAGTTCTAGAAAGAACAGCATGCATCAGAATTTAGACTCTCAAACTATAACAAGCAGGGAGGTTGCTAACAGCCATCAAGACAAAAAGGCTTTCAAAGAACTTTCCATACTACTCATACAGCTGCACATCATAAATAGACCCATGACTCTTCAGTTAAAAAAAAAAAGTTAAAAGCTCAAAAAATACCATGTTACAGAAGACAGAAGCAGCCTGCAAACAATCAATTTCAACACGCAAGAATGGTCCATAGGATTTTAAAGAGGTAACCTGCTTATCAGATTGCCAGCCCAAGCCTGAGATCACAGTGAAATTAATTAAAATTTTGTCTAAACAATTAGCCACAGTATGAATATGCTAGTTTACAGGCAAGAAAACTTGGAAAATTAAAGAAAACTTAGCACACTCGGGATGACTGCTCTTTTCCACTCTAGTCAAACATAACACTAATCTCTACTCCAGCATTCTTTGCAGCCATCTGTACTTTGACGGGAATAGCCATTTTAGTAGTAGGAAAGTTTGGAAGTCAACATTGGATACGTATGGCTGCAATCACAACCGAAATACAGTTTCACAGCTTCCTCACTTTCTTCCACCTGACTGCTATTTGTTTTCTTTTGTCAATAAACTTTTTTTGGAAGCATGAAAGATTTGAAGGAAGAACATCACATCCTGAAATGCAATACAAAATAGCAGTAGTGATATACAACCTGGATGCATCTGATAGCTTACAACTCTAGCATGCCAAGGGTACAGCAGATTTTCTAAAAAATCTGGAAAAAAAATATTTTGAAAGTATGTCCTATTCTAACTGATCCCTTTAGTTTGCATTGCTAACAAAAGGAAAGCATAATGGCTCCCCGTAAGAAAGTGTCTGAAGAATCACTGAAATTAAAGTTGGTTTTGTTCACATCAAGGAATACAGGTGTCTTAGCTGTCAGGTTGAATAGAACTACATTTACAGGTAAAAGCAACAGCAAAAAGTCTGTGAAGTACTCACGAGACCTGACCTATTGAACCCACTCAGAAACTAACTCAACAGACCATAAATGAAACACACAAGTGCCTTTAGAAATACTTTTGGCTGCGACACCAACTACTATGAATCCATTCTAGACCACACTGAACCACAAGGAGAACTAGGAGGGAATAACACATGTGGAATGTCACGCCACAGTAGGAACGAATATCCTGCATACAAGCAGGACACCAATCCCTAGGGGGAACCGGTTAAATAACTAGAAAATCTGGGCTCCTGCCCCAACCCTCAAGTGAACCTAAGCATACAGATTCCTACAAGCACCCTGTTCCCTTCAAGGCCAAGAGAAAGAAGCAAGGAAGAGTGATCAAAGACCACAACCAGCATATTTGGAGTTACAGGGGTTCCTTGAACTATTTACTGACAGCTGTGAGAAGGAGATATCTAAAAACCATCATTTAGCTCAGACAGATGCATACTTTAAAATACTGTGTAAAGTTACAACAAACTTTGGCTTTCAAAGTCTTTTATGCACTTGGCTTTTAAAAAGCTGTCTTGGCTGTCCATGAAACAAAAGCAATACTCAGAGATAGACACAGCATTGAAAGCAATTCCTTTCCCCCTTCTAAAATAGTATTTTCCTATCCTCTTTCAAGAGAGAAAGGAAGCATTGCCCTCTAGAGGAAGTCTATTATTTTCTGGGAACAGTGTTACAGCAAAATAAGGCCTAGGCCTTATCTCCCATTCCCCTTTTATCGTCTGTTGATTACAAGAAATACAGAGGTTCCCATTCAAGATCTTCCCCAGTTTCTACACCTCCTCCTGCCAAAAGAGGTGAAACACAGAAATGAAATTTTATCGCTAACACATATGCTATCTTTTTCAAGTACAACCTCCACTGTTTAATTCAGATGGGTTTTACAGGCTGTTTTGAAGGGCTTTAACATACTTAACATATTAGTCACATACAATAAAGGTCAAAGGGACAGGGACAGAAACCAGATTTGACAGAGGCAAACAAAAATTTGACAGAGACAAACACTTCTTTCTGTATAAAATCTGGGAAGGCATTCAGGTGACCAAAGGGAAAAACTGCAATGCTCTGTTGCAGTAATGCTATTACAAAATTAATCCAGATCATAAATTAGCATTCAAAAAAATCCTATGTCTGGCCAGAGGACTGTCAGAAATGGAAGCAAACACCACAATTTCCTAAACGCTAACATTAAAAGACTCTAAAGATAGCCCAGGTTAAGTGAAATTACTTCAGACAGTTTGAATGCTTACATCCAGTGACTGCAACTGCTGCTCTAACTGATCTACTGCAACTTTCTGCTTGGGTGCCTTCCAACAGTGCTTTTCAGCAAAGAATATGAAATACATTTTTCCCCCTTACATTTTTGACCTAGGTACCCCAAGTACTTTAGTGGTACTAAAGATATAAGATTATAAATGTTTTTGTAACACACTGCAAGAGGGATTGTATAAGGAAGAGAAAGCATATATATCATATATACCATATTCTTAACCACTTTCCTGTGAGGCAGAATGGCTACAAGTGATATTAATAGAAAATTCATTAATTCTTAGGAATGTTTCCATTAGAACAGCACCAATTTGAAGGTTATTGGGGAAGTTTGCCTGTCCCTCACAATTTTAAAATAAGAATTCCAAAGAATTGTCAAGTATTAAGGCAATAAAGTTCTGGAATATCTTAGGCACTTAAGTTCCACTATTATATACTGTGTGGATTTTAAAAGGGGGTTTTGTACTTTTTGGGTTGTTTTTTTCTCTAAATCACCTCAGCAATGTGATGCTTTCAACCTTGAAAATTCAGCCAATATATTTTGAAATGCTTTATGCAAAGTAAATCAAATTGTGACATTTATTTACCATGCTTCTACTGTTAATTCTTAATGTGAGTCCTACATGCACGCAACCAAAGTATTTTGGAGTGTGAAAATGACAACATATTAGTTTGCTCAAATACAGACCAAATGAATAAATACACTAAAAAACCCTAATCTGTGTTAGTTATGTATGCCATTCTTAATAACAAACTTCAAAATCACCTTTACTGTTAAAAATTTATCAGTTCACATCTACACGAACACAATTTTTCCAAGTTCTTTAACAGCGCATCTCAGGTTGTAAACAGGACTTTTCACTTAACACTAATAAACAGAGCTAATTAAAAGCAAAGTTCTGTTTTTAAGATTCTTTAAAATAGATAAACATACAATTATATAAGAGGAAAGCTCCTATACTTGTATAAACGTGCTTTATGCTTCCTAGTATGCCTAATAGTAGCTTCAGGTTTAGATAATAAAAGTTTGCATAAAAAAGCTTTCCATTTTAGCCGTGGCACACCTTTTCTTATAAAGGGTATATACTACAGATCATTGTTTATAATGTTACATTTCATTCATATTTTTGTATACATTGCCCAGAATTAAAAGACATATTTCAAACATGGATACGTATTAGCTCTACACCATATCTCACTTTCCTATTTTTCTCCACTGACACATCAAGGAGAACAGCTTTGCAAAGCATGTGTACAAATATATGGGTATATGAGTATGTGGGTACGCACAGACATAGATAACCTTGACTTTTTGTCTTCAGCAGACAACATGAAAAGTAAAATACTCATGCTACACCAAAGAATCAAACTGATATCCAGGGACTTACTGTGACTATGAGATTAATGCTAAAGATATTAAAAAACTCATGTCAAAAATCCTTTAATCCTTTAAGAACTCATCTAGAGCCACAAATGCATGCTGAAAGACAAAGACAACTTTGCAAAAGTGCAAGAAGCTCCAGCTTTCGCACTAGCTTTATTTCTACCTATGAAAAAGGCTTCAATTTGCTGCCTTCACCACTGATATACCTCCCACCTTCCTAGAAGTGCAGCAGTTCAAAAAGATGTTGTGGTTTAACCCCAGTCAGCAGCTAGAACTGCACAGCTGCTCGCTCACTCCCCACAGTTTGAATGGGGGAGAGAATGGGAAGAGTAAAAGTGAGAAAAAAACTTGTGGGATGAGATAAAGAGAGTTTAATAGGTAGAGCAAAAGTCATGCACACAAGCAAGGCAAAACAAGAAATTCATTCACTGCTTCCCATTGGTAGGCAGGCAGGTGTTCAGTCACCTCCAGAAAAGCAGAGCTCTGTCATGTGTAACGGTTACTTGGGAAGACAAATGCCACCACTCCAAATGTTGTGTCCTGTCCCCCCCACCTTCTTCCCCAGCTTTGTATACTGAGCACAATGTTATATGGTATGGAATATCGATTCAGTCAGCTGGGGTCAGTTTTCCCGGCTGTGTCTCCTCCCAACTTCTTGTGCCCTCCCAGCCTGGTCGATGGCAGGGTGGTGTGAGGAGCAGAAAAGGCCTTGAGAACTTAGCAACAACTAAAATCCCCAGTGCACTGTCAAAAGTATTTCTCATCACAAATCCAAAACATAGCACTATACCAGCTGCTACTAAGAAAGTTAACACTATCCCAACCGGAACCACGATCAAAGAGCTGCAGGGAAAAAACAGTATTATTTTCAGTCCCCACAGTGACACTGTTCTCACAGGAAAAGAAGGTGATTTGTTCCAGCAGCTCCCTGAGACCAGCAGTTTTCTCCCCTGCTCCACAGCCTCCATGTTCACATAAAACAGACTTAGGAACACAGAACGAGTACTGAACAAACTCTGGAGTTGTTTCAACAAATTTTGAAAGAAAAAAGACACATTACAGGTAAAACTTTTCAGAAACTTCCTGAAAACAGAAGTAATGCAAAGGCAAGATCTGACACCTAAGGACCAAACTCATTATTGGGAAAGTACTAGACACAACACATTTTAGCATTTTTTCTACAATAAGTACCTAACTTACTACTGTCACAGACACCTCCTTGTTGTAAATATAACTTACACAAAACTATTTTCAGTATTTTATTAAAATCAGAAGACTGTACTGAGTATATTTCCTTTCAATGAAAGGGTAACTACGCGACTAGTTGGCCAGAACACAGCAGAGACAGAAAAAGTATACTGCAGCACCAGAAAGTCTCATTTGCGCTGTGCCCAGATAAGCAAAATTCATCAAATATATTTCCAGACTCTCCCAGTGAAGTAAAGACTGCATTTATATTTTCTTCATACTTGTGCTTCATTCAATCATGAGCATAACAATTTTATGTTTGAGAGCTAAGCACTTCGATTTCCCTGAGAAGACACTTTACACCTGATCCACACACACCCAAAAACTAGGCCAAAAATTATATATCTGCTTTAAGAGCAGTGTATTTAAAGGGAAAAAAAATGTAAAGAAGAAAACTGACCGAAACGTAAAGCTTATATCTTGCCCCAAAATCAAATGGTTTCCTGTGAAAAATGCTTTTTCTTTCCTCTGACAAGAAATTCTTATTTTGGATTTCCAATAGCATGACAAATTGAAGTATGATAATAAAACAAGATGCTTAGGCATGGATTCAGATATTTCAAGAACTTTCCGAAATTTATTTTAAAAAGATATACACAGTTTTATATTCAGAATTTTGATCAGAACTTGCTATAATTTTTTTTTTATCATTTGTGTAGCAAGACCACTGTATTTTCTTTTTTATTATTTTTTTTAAGAACAATCTGCATACTTGATATTAAACTTTCCATAAGCTTTATTTCCTCAAACAAGAAACTTAATCTGGCCTTTCATTATCCTTGGCAGGAGAGTGATAGTGTTCTTAAAGCTGTAGCTGAAGGAAGAAACTCTTGTAGAGTACCCAGCCAGTTCTGAAGAATTTTAAGATAAAAGATTTGCTTAAATGTAAAGTTGCATTTGTTTAACAAAAAAATTTTATTACCAGTTCACTTGGGAGCAAAAATTTTATGGCTTTTGCTTTGACCTAAGAGTACTTTGTTCTTTCTTTAAGAAGTTGCTCAAAAATTGTTTTAAGAATTCAACTGAAATAAAACTGTCTACAATAAGCTTCATAGCAAATAATAAAAAGCAAATGGATATGAGAGCCTACAGTCATATTTGCATGTTTTAACAAGTTGATACTTCTCAGATCTTAATTATAACTCCTTACGTAACGGTGTGTACATTGGGATCTGTAGCAATGCAGAAGAGGATCAGTTAAACCAAGTAACAGAAGGCAGTCTGAACACATAACTGCAAGAATTCTTGCAGAAGGAGATGCTAAAAATTACTTTTATCCCCCCAAAAAATTAAAGAGAATTTTTCAAAACCCCAGCAAACGCACTGGAATAACAAATTGTTCAATAACAAATTAATATCTCATCAGAGAAGTTTAAATACCAATTCCATAGTAACATTTTGTCTAGAAATTGTAAAAAGGGAAGCAAAACTAATTTTGCTAGTCAAAAGTAGTTAAGCAGTTATCTTGAATTTCCCATTTCTGTTTCCATCTGGTGGTGGATCTGATATGAAGGACACTTATCCCTCTTCTACCAAGAATAAAAGAAAATTTTTATAAAAAGTTTCTGAAAAACATAGTTTACATGTACCTACACATTGTCTAATTGCCTACTCACTAAATAAGTAATTAGGGTTCTATGCAACGCACAGACGTATTCATGCCACCAACTGTAGATGTTTAAGCCTGGTGCCTGAACTAGACACCTGTCAAGTTCCCTGTGAAGTTGACAGAGTCAGAGATCATTGAAATTCTCCATGACAAGAGTCTGCCCAAACTAGTATTTGCATTTGGTAGTGACACTAAACTCCACTGGCAATTTATATGCCCCTGTTCCACCCTAATTTGTGATCCCACACGACTATCTCATTATAAATAACAAACACACACACACACACAATTAATTTAAAAATTATTTTTAAACTATGCTACAGTAAGTCATTGTGATGATGTGCTCCCCTCCCTCCCCCAACCTGATCTTTATCTCCTGTAGCTCTGCCCAAACAATAACCACCCATCATAATGGGTGCATCTGGTCATGATGGCTGCATCTGACTCAGAGTGGATTCGTGGGAGACAGAAAACAACACAACAGCCAAGGGCTAAATTGAGCACTAACTAACTACAATACTGGTACTGTGGTCAATACGCAAATATAGGTCCCTGTATCCTGGGCTACATCAAAAGAAGCATGGCCAGCAGGTCAAGGGAGGTCATTCTGCCCCTCTACTCCCCTCTGGTGAGACCCCAATTGGAGTACTGCAACCAGCTCTGGAGGCCTCAGCACAGGAAAGACATGGACCTGTTGGAGCGGGTCCAGAGGGAGGCCACAAAAATGATGAGAGGGATGATGCACCTCTCCTATGAGGCCAGCCTGAGAGAGTTGGGGTTGTTCAGCCTGGAGAAGAGAAACCTCCCAGGAGACTTTATTGCGGTCTTTCAGTACTTAAAGGGGGCCTACGGGAAAGATGGGGACACACTTTATAGCAGGCCTGTTGCGATAGGACAAGGGGTAATGGCTTTAAACTAAAAGAGGGTAGATTCAGACTAGATATAAGGATGACATTTTTTACAATGAGGGTGGCGAAACACTGGAACAGGTTGCCCAGAGAGGTGGTAGATTCCCCATCCCTGGAAACATTCAAGCTCAGGTTGGATGGGGCTCTGAGCAAGCTGATCTAGTTGAAGATGTCCCGACTTATTGCAGGAGGGTTGGATGAGACGACCTTTAAAGGTCCCTTCTAACCCAAACTATTCTATTCTCATTCTGTTCTATTCTATTTCATTTTTATTTCTATTCTATCTTACCCTTATAAATAGTGAACAGCTCGAGAGCCCTTTGAGATCTCCTGCACAGCAGCAGGCTGCATGCCAAGATCTCCCACTGAGTAGGGACGCCTCTCAAGGTTTCTTCTCCAGGTTGAGAGTTTCCTTGCTGCAACAGATTCTCGGTAAGTGACTTAATAGCACACTAAACTTTGAAGCTTCACTAAGATTACATCTTAAATTGTGCACATATAATCCTTTAGACGTAAAACATTGACCATGTCTGGGACTAGGATTGGATCCAGCTGCACCTAGACTTCTCTCTGAGAAGGAGATTAGAAAGAAAGGGGATCCTCTCTGAACCTCATGATTCTGTGGGAGGGTCTCCCTGACAGTTTTGTCTGACACTGCACTGCCCTCTACGCAGTAAATAACCAAGTCTACCTTGCCACCAAATCTTGTTAAACGCCTGTCACATTTACTGTCAAACTTCGTAAAATTGCTGGTTTATATCAGTAAATACATTGCTGCTTCTCTATTAAGAGTGAAGTGCATCACTCCATTCATGACAATCATGCAAAGCTAAACACTGAAATAAAACTGGGCTACCTTAGCAAACTGGATTTAGCCTCTGATTCAGCCTCAGCATATTTTTACTACAAGAACCTTGTTACCTGACCTCGCATTACTATTTCTTACTTTGGGCAGGGTAAGGTCTGAAGATGAAACCTTCAGGGTCTGTATACTACCCCAAGCTGTAATATTCCAATCTCATTGCCACAGAAGCAGAAATGTGGGCAGGAAAATCAAAGGAAACCACAAAAGCAAAGAGGATGATCTTGTGAAATAGCATCCAAATTCCTTGATACAAACCAAAACCTCCTCAAATGTAGTTAAAACAAAAGGAAAAGGAAACAACCTTCTTATCTTACTGTTATGGTTTGAGAAATCCACAACAATTTATTGTCATTTAGACAATTATTCTATCACCTGATGACCCCTCCCCACCTGGGAAGGGGAATCAGGAAAAAACAAAAAAACATGAGGGCTGAAATATAAAGAGATTTACTAGAATAAGACTACATAATTAACATTAATAGCACTAAAGAACCAATATTGATCCCAATAGCAATATAAAATATACAAGGATTATACTCAGCCAGTTCTATCCGTAGGAAGCTGTGCACTCCCAGAAGTGGACAGCCAAGTCAGACACTGCGAGCGTGACAGCTTCGGGAAGAAGGGAAGGCCTCAGGGGTCCAGCACTGGGGCAAGAAGTTCTCTGGATGGCAGCTGTCAAGGGAGAGAGAGAGCACTTTGCAGCAAGCTGTCTAATTTATACTGAATGTGTTGTTCATGGTATGAAATAACCCTGTGGGCCATCTTGGGTCAAGTGCTCAGGTCTTGCTCCTCCTCATCCCTGTACCTGGTGAGCTCAAAAAACACTGAGACTTTGAACCCCACACACCATAGCTGGCTATAAAGTAAATATTTTCACAAATCCAGACACTAGTGTCTTCTAAAAGTGCAGTTTTTCCCAAGCGTTAGAAGAGAAATTAGTCCTGTGTTGCTGAAACCAGGACACTTACATGACCTATGTGACTTCAGGGTCACAAGCAACCAAGGCCCTGACCCCGTGCTAAAGCCCTCAGTGCAACTGATTTAAAGAGGCTTCTGAGATCTGTCAGAATGGGATTGCTCTCCAAACCATTATGTTCTTAACATTTGCTTTCCCAGGCTTCAGTTTACTTGAGCACTGCAATTAGCAATAGCAGCTACGGCTTCGGCCTCCCAGCTTGATGCCATGCATTAAGCAGTGAACACAAACTGTTCACACACTGGTTTGGAATAATTTGCATAATAATTCTGGTAGATACACACAGTATGGGGACATCTTTCTAAAGAACCATTGAAGACTTTCATGCAACAAAAGCTTCCATAGACAATATTCTCAGGGAAAGTAATTTAAAATTACTTCAGCTGATAAAAATAATTATTGGGAAAATTAAATGCAACTGAGCTGTTACATCCACATTGTAATACTTGCATTTCATTTTGTATTTTAATAGATGGCCTGCTACCATTTTTAATATTCTATACACTGTAAAAAGTATTGAAAATGAGCATACTAGGCACTTCTTTTAAACTGGTAGCAAAACACTGCCCTGAGATATAGAATCCGAGAAATCTTAAAGTCAGCATCACATCTTCATAAAATAAATGCTGAAGGATTATAATTCAATAACTATACTGACAATCTTTTTTGCCTAAAATCTGGAGAAAAAGTGATGATAATAAAGCTTTGGACTCTGAACATAACCCACTGTTATTGTAGAACATGGAAAAAATCTCACTTCCTCCACTCCATCACTGGAAACACAGGAAATAATATTCAAGGTGACAATCATTACATTTTTTTATGAAAGCCAGCATGCCTTTAAAATATCCAAAATAAGTTGTGCTTCTCTAAAGCCTATTCTTTATGCAGGCTGGAGTAAGAAAAACTTCTGTAGAATTAAGCAACAATGCACACAAACAAATTTTCAGCATACTTATTTTCAGCATGTTTATTTACCACAAAGAACTCATAATTTAGTAGATATAAAATGAACACAGAAGACACACATAAAGGAAAAATACTCAAATGCATAGGACAGTACGAAGATTCTGGACTTTAAATTGTAAATTTCCTGTGCAACCCAGACAGCTGAATTATTCCCCATATACCTAACCCCTACCTAAAAATTCTGACATTTTTTAGTATAACTAGATGAAAGTTTGTACTCTTTCAGTGTTGGAAATGAAGAAGCCAAAACTGTTTTTTTTACAAATAAAACTGCATGATACAGCTGACTTCATTATCTGATCTAATTGCTAACCATCTACAACAACCTCGCTACCTGCCTGCAAAGGTGTTTTTGTTTTGTTTTGCTTTAAATACTACTGTTTATCTATCCAGTAGCATTAGAAAATAACTAGTTCTTTAGGGGGGGAAAAAAAAAATTATAGAATGGTTTAGGTTGAAAAGGACTTTGAGGATCATTGAGTTCCAATGCCCCTTGCCATAGGCAGGGACACCTCCCACTACACCTGGTTGCACAAAGCCCCATCCAACCTGGCCTTAAACACCTCCAGGGACAGAGCTTCCACAACTTCTCTGGGCAACCTGTTCCAGTGCCTTATCACCCTCAACGTGAAAAATTTCTTCCTAATATTTAATCTAAATCTACCTTCTTCCAGTTTGAAGCCATTCCCCCTTGTCCTATCACTACACGCCCTTGTAGAAAGCCCTTCCCCAGCTCCCCCGTAGGCCCCCTTTAGGTAGTGGAAGGCTGCTGTAAGGTCTCCCCAGAGCCTTCTCTGCTCCACACTGGAGAACCCCAACTCTCTCAGCCTGTCCTCATAGGAGAGGTGCTCCATCAATATTCTCTTGAGAAATAAGCACTATGATTCTGGCCACACAAATTGTTGGGGTTTTAAATAAATATTAGAGTTGTTAAGTCTTCAAATGATTCTCAGTATAGTTGCAAAAAGGGTATTTCTTCTTTTAGTCTCTGATGGTTTAGTATTACCATAGGCCCCTAAAGACAGGGACCCCTAAAGAGTAAGACAGTACTCTAACGCTGGTTAAAGAGGAAGTGAGCAGGGTAACCCTGCATTTCAAATTATTTGTTATAAAAATGTATTGAAAAAGAGAAAGATTCATAAGAGCTTTTGCAATCTACCACTTTTGCTAATCTTGTGTTCTGATGTATTTAAAATCTTCTTATCATTCTTCATTAAAACAATAAATTGTGTTTTCCCTACACGCATTCTTTCTTAAAGCACTTTGGTGTTTGTAGATGCAGCCCAAGTATTATGCATTATCATCTATTAATGAGAATCCACAAAAAAAATAGGGAATAAATTAAGAAACTAAAATACAAGCCACAGTAAGCATGAACTGTCAGGGAAGATTAAAATTGGCAAGTATGACAGCACAGATTGTTATTTCCTGACAGAACAACTATTCAAGCAGAGAATACCTGTACAGGCTTAGATTCCAGGACATGTAGTCAACAGAACATAACTTAAGTAACAAACGAGTTTCTGTCAGCTAAGTCCTTAGTGCTTCAGAAACACACTGTTTGGCTCCTTAGAGAGTACATACTGCCTTTCTGGAAGTCTACTTCGGGTAGACTTAGGGTGTAGAAGGGAACTCATTTTAGAACTTTCACCCAACCTCTAACAACCTAATTGGTAGGCAGGCAGGGAACCTGCAAACCAGAGAATGACAGCTCCTAGTTTAAGGTTTCACAGTCAGGTTTGCAGAATTTTCACTCCATCACAGCCTGCCACTTGCCCATGTCCAGGAGAGAGCTCTACTCCCATTTTTCCCTTTGTTTTATTCCAAATCTGAACAAAAACACACTAGCTTGAAATTCTCCCCTCATCTTGATCAAACAAGGAGAGTGGTATTGAGGCTTCTTCCAATCTTTCCCCTCTAGTTCATACATCAGAGCTCTCAACCAGGGAGTCTGACAAACTAACTCACTCTGCATCTGTGTCTGCTACAGGACATCAGTTCAAATCAAGAACATGCTTCTTCCTTTTCAGAAAGCTAAGCTCCTAAAGAAGTATAAAAACCATCAGATGATTCCAGCATTTTGCTTACAGAACACTTAGAAACCACTTAGAAAACAGTCAACGACATACATACAATTTTACTGGATGGCAACAACTTGTATGTAGCTCTGACTACTACACAAAGTTAGCAACATTAAATCTGCAGTAAGCTCCACAGAGGCGATGTTACCCGCAACAGTGAGACTGCGTTTTAATACTTCTGAACATACTATTATATGCAAGACTTTTGTTAGAAGTCTCTCAGCAAACATCAGAAATGTCCTCGTTTGAGGTAAAACAGAAAATGAGCCAAGCTTGCAGACTTTAATCCTACCCGTGCTACTTAGATCAATATCACAATACTAAGGCAGAGCAGGGAAGCTTGCACTCATCTGGAAAGAAACCCTCACAAATATACTTCACAAGCACTAAGCTTCACACGCTACTTGCCACAAGCATTAAAATAATGGTGTGCTTTGTGAGCCCTACAGTTTTTAACAATAAAGAGTCTTACTAGCTCACTAAATAGCTATTCTGGGAAAAAACTGTTAAACATTCTAAGTCATTTAATTAGAATTGAAAAGTTCCCACACTATCTACTCTGAAAACATATACTACCCTGCTTTAATAGTCTTTCAGGAGGCTATTTTCAGCCATAATGAGGGAATGGATCACAGCTAGACCTCACACGTATTGGATGAGCTACAACTCTTGATGCAAAGTGAGTTGTTTGACCACCAACTAAGGTTCATGAAGTGACCAAACACTTCCTTAACAAGTGCCAAATGTTGATCTGAAATTCCAGGTAAAAACATGTAGGTAAAATACAGCAATCACTAAGGGCTCCTTATACACACAGTAATCACTTTTTCTCGTTTTAGTAATTCAGACATGTTAGCAGTTACCTAAACTAGAAACTGTAACACTACCACAATCTATCCCCTAAAGAGTTATTACTAGTTTTCATTTGAAAAGGGACACCTGCAGCAATAAACCCATAAGCATTCATATCTGTCTTGAGAACAGTAGTTTTCCAAAGCTGCTATGAAAGAGTCTATTATATGAACTGTACTGTTCAAACCTCACATTCAACTAGAGCTTTTGGGGATTTATAAAACTACCTTCAGAAAGGAATGTGCAGCATTTGTACACCTGGCATAGACTCTGCTATTCACTAGAAAAGTTTTTGCAAATACCAGGCTTTTTTTTCTGCTCATTCATAGACATGTACACACACATACGAGTCAAAGTTTAAAAATATCAAAAATGCAATTTTGCTATGCATATTCATAAAGGCAACATGACCTTAGAGGTATACTGAACAGTCAAAAATAACCATATTATTACAGTACTCATTAATGTTGTTACATCTAGAGAACGTTCTTTTTTCACGGTTATGACCTTAAGCTTACAGGCAATTTTTAAGAAAGGTGCTTTTTTTTAACTATTTGTACTGAAAATTTAACATCTCACTTTGCAAGTTCAACTTTCAAGGGCCCTCCTTGTAAATCCAGAACATATTTGTGCTGTAAAGAAGTGATTCTATATTAAGAGTATGAAACAAGATCTGCTGCAGTTAGAATCCGAAGCACAGTAGCAGTAGCTTATACTAGAGACAGACTGGAGGAAAATTTTATAGCCTTGTTCAGGGCCATGAATATGAAGTTCTGGATAGAAATATTATTAATATAGAAGGATATTCAAACAGCCAGTCTCTAAGCTAATTGTACAGTGGGTTCACGTCTTCTTTCCTTCGCCTTGAGATAGCTCGTTTGCAAACTAACCTTACAGTCACATGTTTCTGGTGTTTCTAGCATAAAGATTTTATAGAACTACCTCCTCTTCCAAGGCTTGTTAGCAAACCTTGCAGAAGAGATGCCAGACAGCAAATCAGGATATCACGTCATGTGAGAACATGGATGAAATAAAACCAGTATTAATTTAGAAAACACCTAAAACAAAAACACACAGCCCCTCCCCCCAAAAAAAACCCAAACCTACACATCAAAGCCAAGTGCATTACTGACATACATGAACTGGCCAACAAATCATAGGTTGGAAAAGACCCTTAGGATCACAGAGTCCAACTGTAAATCTAGCACTGCCAAGTCCACCACTAAACCATGTCCCTAAACACCACACCTGCACATCTTTTAAATACTTCCAGGGATGGTGACTCAACCACTTCCCAGGGAAGCCTGTTCCGATGCTTGATAACCCTTTCACTGAAGAAATTTTTCCTAATAGCCAATATAATCCTCTCCTGGCACAACTTGAGGCCATTTCCTCTTTTCCTATTGCTTGTTACTTGGGAGAAAAGACTGACCCCCACCTCTCTACAACCTCCTTTCAGGCAGTTGTAGAGAGCAATAAGGTCTCCCCTCAGCCTCCTTTTCACCAGGCTAAACAATCCCAGTTCCCTCAGCTGCTCGTCACAGAAGTTGCGCTCTAGACCCCTTACCAGCTTCCTATGCTCCTCTTTCAATGTTTTGCTGAAAGCGTATTACTAATATTGAGGAAACAAATACAATCAAATTTATCCTAATTATACTCTGTGTTTCACCAAGTGCTAACTTAAAACACTGAGAGTTAGGTGTCCCACACACTGATTACTCCTGTTTATTTCTCCATAGGCTCCTTACAGCAGGACAACCTACGCAAGAGACCCCAGAAGAACACCTCTGCCACACCACCTTATGGAGGTGCAGAAGTTTTTCAGTTTTGTCTCCTCATTTCCACAGCCCAACCACCCCCAAGAGCAGCAGTTTGTGGTCTGGAGTCCCCAGTCCAGGTATCATATGATGCTATCACACAGTCCTGACCACCTGTCAGGCACTAAACACCTTGTAGCTGACAGCTCTGCCCACCTGCATGCTGGCCAAGCCCTGCAAGCAACGTGGCACAATGACAGGCAGTACCAAACATCACAGACACAAGAGGGAACAAAAAGTCTTCAAGAAGTGATGTGGAATGAATAAAGTACAACTACTTTCCAATGCAGGTACAGAACAAAAGCTATCAACTGTAAATATTTACCACTTCTCTCCACCAGACGCTATAAATTGCTTCAATGCTAATTAGATGATGAGCAGCAGCTGTGTCCTTGAGAAGTACCTGAAATGTAGTTAACCAGCATGACTACTTATTCTATGGTAAAATATAATACTTTGAAAAGTACAGATAGCATAAGTGAAGTAGAGGTGTGGATATGGAACTAGGGCTTGTGGAGGTTAGAGAAATGACACTAGTAGAAACTTAGAATCACAGGGATCTGGTTTCAGTAAAGATAATAGTGATCAGCAGTTTGGTAGAAAGCAGCTACCCACAGGATGAGGTTGACCTGCCTACTAGACTTACGCACACACCAGCACCAAGGCTGTGAAGAATTTCAACACAGCATGTGCCATTCCTCTATCCAGTCTATCCTCCTCACTACGTGGAGAGTACTGCATTACAGGCTAATGCACTGCATACATAAATTACTTCAGATCTTTATATATGGTTCCTGCCTGTACTGCTGGGAACTTACTACAAGAAAACCAGGCAAAAATACATAGATATCGCTGTCACTGTGAAAACTTTTCTGAGATACTTGAGTAGTAACATCCTTCTGACTTGCAATGTCAGAAAGGCTTAAAAAAAATGACAAAAAAAAAGGGGGGGGAGCACAACATATTTTATGGCAATGTTTAAATGCTAGAAATTAAAAAAAACTAGTATCAAGAATTTACTCGTTGAAGCCAACAGAAATATACTTTTCACCTTTTTCTCAAAGACCTTGAGAATCTGAAAAATGCAGTAGACAAAAAATTCACCAGAAATATTTTCATCACAAGTAGTTGTATTGCAGACCAACTGAGGAAAACGTGTCTAATTTCTCATCACGGCTACAGGACAGAATTAACTAACCTCTCACCAATGCAGTCTGATACACAATGCAGAAGTTAGTAACAAAGGAGCAAAAGCATCGGCTTTCCTAGTTTGTAAACGTCAGCTCAGACTACTGCCTCTTCCTCATAGGGGTTGGGGGAAGGGGGAAAACCCCATACTTTTGCTCCCATCGGTATTTCTACTTCTTTCAGCCCTGCTGTCACATACGACAAAAAAAAAAAAAAAAAGTAATTCACAGAAAGGACTGCACATCACCGCCCACGGGGGCAACACACCGCCACGGCCTGGAAACAGACAACCTCCCCCCGTCGCTGGACTCAGGGCGCTGAGGGAGCGGGATGACATGACGCCGCCACCGCCCCACATCCCTCCCGTCTCCACC
>VZSZ01009740.1:21189-33577 GCA_013398815.1 Ibidorhyncha struthersii | reverse complement strand
GCAGACAGAGTTCCGCATGGCGGGTTAGTTAAGCGGGGTCGGTCAGGTTCCGTGCGCGGATGGGAGACTGGATTAGTTGTGTCGCAGGCGGCAGGGGGATGGGACCTGCTTCGGTTCTGGCTGCCTCCCCTAGGGTCCGATGTTGATGTTTCCCGGTGAGGAGGGCCCAGGGCCGTGCTGTTCTTTCCCTCAGCCGGCCTCCTAGGAGAGATCGTTAACAGCAGGGCGGTCGCTGGGGCTGCCCAGGTAGTGGCCGCCCAGTAAGGTACCGTCGCCAGTTTCTCCACACGTGCTGATTGCTGCTGGCACCCCGTCTAACGAGGAGCGAGCAGAGTTTTACCAGTGCGCAACCTGCTGCCTTGGCTACTTGCATGGTAAGCGCAGTTGTGCTGTCTGACTGTACTGACAGCAGAAGTACTAGTGGAAAGACAAATTAAGCCTTGGCTGTGTAACTATGAGAAAAGAGTCTCATATCAAAAATGTAAACCAGCTCCTTCATCTACTCTTGAGACTGAAATTTAGCCAGCCATTCATCTTCTGGCCAGTACTGTAGAAATTTCAAGGCTGACATATACAAAGGATATCAAGGAGGAGGGATGCGTATTAGAAGTTTTGGTTAAGTCATGAAAAAAGTAATAATGCATCCATGAAGAGTGATTTTAGTCTCAAGTGGGATGTGGTATTATTTAGTTGTTGAACACAGGGCCTAACAAGTCTATTTTATTTACTCTTTTAGGTGGAAATGGGCATGAAGAACCATGAAATAGTTCCCGCTAGCTTAATTGCTTCCATTGCCAGCCTTAAACATGGTGGCTGTAATAAAATTTTGAGAGAGTTGGTGAAGCACAAACTTCTAGCTTATGAACGAACTAAAAGTGAGTTTGAAACCTGTGTTGGTCTCCCTCTCAAATTCTTTCTCAAATGCCTGACAGTGGTAGTTGCAGAAATACCACAGCTTGGCACGTGTGAGCATCCAGAGCACTTTCTAGCCTTAATTTCTCTTGAACCTGACTTGGGAATATGGATTTGTGCAGCACTAAATGTTGTAGCTGTCTGCTGAGCTGCTCGTGCCTATAAAGATGAGAGGCAGTAAAGTAATGGAGAGCTAACTTTATTTTTTTGCTCAGTCACCAAGGTAAAATAAAAGACTTATTGGTTAAGGCAATGCATACAGCAGTGCTCTAGCTTGGTAGCCCCCAACATAAGAAGGATGTGGAGCTGTTGGAGTGAGTCCAGAGGAGGGCCACAAAGATAATTGGAGGGGTGAAGCACCTTTCTTATGAAGACAGGATGAGAGAGTTGGGGTTTTTCAGCCTGGAGAAGGCTCTGGGGAATCTTTAGGTACTGGAAAGCTGCTATAAAGGGGGCCTATGGAAAAGAAGGGGAGGGGCTGTTTATCAAGAAGCATAGTGACAGGGCCAGGGCTACTGGTTTTAAACTAAAAGACAGTAGATTAGATATTAGGAAGAAATTCTTTACTGGGGGGGGTGGTGAGACACTGGAACAGGCTGCCCAGTGAAGTTGTGGAAGTACCCCGGAAGCGTTCAAGGCCAGGCTGAACGGAACTTTGAGCAACCTGGTCCAGTGGAAGGTGTCCCTGCCCATGGCAGGAGGCTTGGAACTAGATGATCTTTATGGTCTCTTCCAACTCTGATCATTCTGTGATTCTCAGAATCAACCCAAATGAGTTACAGTCTTACAGTACACAAACTGGAGGAGACTGCAAAAGCCTTGTACATATTACCCCCTCAGAAACAGCTACTAAAGTAGTTCTGCTTCCCTGACATGTGATAAGTAGTAGTTGTGGAGGCCTTTCCCCATTTCCTTCAGCATTCTAGTTGCATCTGGCTTTGCAAACGTACTGTAGGAGTTTATAGGAAATTCCTATCCTTTTTGTCCCAGTTCTTTAGAGCGTTAAGGGTCACTCTAGATCATGACAACAATCCCAGATCCCTGCTGTGTCTCCTATATGTGTATCTTCCAAAATGCTCCTTGGGCTTTCCCAGGCTATTTAAAGTACTGCTGTTGCCTCTGTTAGAGAGGGGCTAACCATATCTCTGTCTTTTGCTAAGTTGTCAGTTTTCATAAAACTTGAAGGAATTTAAACATCTTTACCATTCTGTCAAATTGGGCTGATATTAGCTAATGGGTGAAATATTACTTGGGTGTTGTAAACTGTAAGCTGAAACAAGACTGAATTGAGACTTATTTTACATGTAATGTATTGCGTAATGAGGAATAAAATGTTTTATATTTTATTCTTGCCTAGCTGTCCAGGGTTATCGGTTAACTAATGCAGGATATGATTACCTTGCTTTGAAAACTCTGTCTTCCCGACAAGTCATAAATTCTGTTGGAAACCAGATGGGTGTTGGCAAAGAATCAGGTAATTGAAAAAAAACACCTCAGTATTTTTTTTAGGCAAACACAGCTGTAATGTAGGCAGATGCTGTTTGTCTCCTGCTTTGTGAAGAGTTTTGAACCATGTTAGCAAAAAGATAATTTCATTTTTTTCATCCCATTTAAAAATAAGATAATAAAGTAAAATAGTCTCAAAAGTATTGGAATACTGCCTTGGTTGCTCTTACGTTCATGTAGATTGTAATTTGCACATTAACTTGTAACTGAAGAATGAGAAGGAGATTGTTGGGGACAAACGGTAGAAATTAAACACAGGCTATTTGTTAACACTGTTTAAATTAAGAAGCTGGTTGCTTGGGTTTTATGTCCACTCAATAGGAAGAGGAAGGCTTTTCCAGAGTATTATTAAGAACACCAGAATCTGCCCTAGATTTCTCTCAAGGATAGCTTACATTTGTTCCTTGCTGCGCAGATAGCCTGGGGATGTTAACCTGAATATATGAATCCTAAGATCTTCTACTCTGAAAGGTGTTTCAGATTACATCAATATTTCTTCTAGTGGATACCATGATCTCTTTGACAATAATTTATTCTTGTTCAGATCTCTAATACACAATATGTAAATTTAACTGTCTTTACTAACTGTAGTAGAACTTGCTATGCTAGAAATAGTAATTGTGAGAAGTGAAATAACAAACTTATCACTGCACTTTTTCATCAGATAGGAACTTGTTAGATGTAATTTATTCCTTAGATTGATGCCATTGTGTGTCTTCTAGATATTTATATTGTTGCAAATGAAGAGGAGCAACAGTTTGCATTGAAATTACATAGGCTTGGAAGAACTTCCTTTCGCAGTCTGAAAAATAAACGTGACTACCACAAGCACAGGCACAAAATGTCATGGCTGTATTTATCCCGGCTAGCAGCAATGAAGGAGTTTGCCTATATGAAGGTAGGTGGCCATAGACGTAATGCCAGCAATGGTCTAATAGGTACTTTTCAGTACTGTATTTTGATCAGTTTGTGTTTGCAGTACTGGTAGGATTATGCTCCCCCCCCCCNNNNCCCCCCCCCCTCCCGCTTAATGGACTTAAAGTACACATTTCAGAGCATTTCAATGTTATGTGTTTTGTATACTTTCCAGTGACAAAATGAAGCTTTGCCATGGAAGTCATGTGGAACAGAAGCAGGTGTCATGAGAGAATTTCAAATTAACGTTGTTATTTATGAATAGATAATTTATATTCTGTTTAGCAGAGTTTTTCCTTTAAAGTTACTGTATGAGCTTGCAAAAACACCTTAAAAAGTAAGGAAATTTACAGTTACTTGTCAGAATTATTCTCTTTTTTTTTTAATTTATTTATTTATATTTTAATTTACTATGTTTTCAGTTGTTACTGTGCTGTTGAGGGAAATCTTTCAGTCCAGACTGGTGTTCTGATCTCAAAAGACAGACTTCGTTCTGTACTGTGGGAAAAGATTTAATTTCCAGGCATATATCACTACTCTGAGTTTTGTATTTTTTGAGCTGCTTTAAAAAAATGCAGATGTTATCTAGTAATTGAAAGCTGATAGTGGAAAACTAGTTATTTGAAAAAGCTAGTTTTCCCTTCTGCTTTTGTGCTGTTCAACAGTACTATATACATTAAGTACTGTTTTCTCGTTTCTCTTAAAAAAACATGATAGGTTCTACCAGTGGCCTCCACAGAGATGGGAAGAACTATTACCATCATTTAAAACCTCTGTATTGGTCCACTTGATCCAACTGATGAAGCATTATGTGGTCAGGACTTGTAGGAATATAATTGTGAGGGTCAGTTTCCCTGAAAAGAGGAATTAATTGTGGGAGGATTAATTGTGTGCTGAAAATATTTAAGTAACAAAAGGTGTATTTATGTTGCTTTAACTTAGAACTCTGTCTTGGAAAAATTCGCTGGGAACAAGAGGATGAGTAAAAAGAGAACAAACCCATAAAAAAGTTGAGTCGATCAAGTGAATGACTAAATTTGTGTTAGAAAAGGCAAACTGCAGAGCTTCAAAATGTTACGACCTGGCTTTGGTTAGTCTGTAATGTACTGTAATGATGGTTATTAATATTTAAGAATGAACTTTTGTCTTACAGCAACTAAGTACATATTAACCAGTTAGGCAGAACTGTATTGGCAGCAACTTAGTGTGGAATTTTTTTCTAATGCCTGACACCCTAAGGCCTGTTATCTGGTCTTGATTACTTGGGCTAATAGACCAGGTGCAAGTCTGTCATTTTTCTATTCTGTTGTGTTTTTCTTCCAGATGCATGATATAGACAATATAGCAATGTGCTTAGTGTCTAAACTTACGAGTTTTGTCTTTGTAGTTAAAGTTCAAATGGCTGTTATGCCATCTCCCTCCAGTTAGCACTTGAGTAATGTATGCTGCTTCCACAGTAATATTTATTGCTTGTTTTAGACAGGATTTTGTCAATGTATGTAATGTTTTCTTAATGATTTAATTTTAATTTTTCATTATGTTGTCTCTTTCCAGGCTTTGCATGACAGAAAATTTCCTGTTCCAAAACCTGTAGACTACAACAGGCATGCAGTTGTTATGGAACTTATTGATGGCTATCCTTTGTAAGTACTGAAGCTTGAATTCTCTATGTTATAGAAACCCTAGCAATGTTAGGTTCAGTAAGGTAACAGGGTTAGGGTTTTTCTTTGTCATGTCAGTCAATTCTAACTTCACCATGGTGAATAATGTTGTCTGGCCCACACTCACTAGCGTTCTACTTAGTTATGGTCTTGCTTCTCTTACTTCTTTATTTGGAGAAATTTTTTTCTTCTTAGTCCAAAGAAAATGGTGAAACAGGCTAATTTTTTAAGTAAGGAATACATCAAAAGAGCAGTGTGTTAGTACTGCTACAGTTAGTAACTGTTAGTTACTAGTCAGTACTGGTTTCTACGCAGAAATCACATATTCTGTATGTTATTGGATATATACAATATTGAATATAGTATCCTCATCTTCTGAGCTCCAGTTCATGATCCTTGGTCTGGTAACTCAGGTAAGATTATAACTCACTGGTTTAGAACTTCTGCTCTATTTACATAGAATACCATGTATAATCTGGTTTTGCTTCTTCAAGGAAGATTACTTTGCTTCAGTTGTTCAATATCTAGAAACATTAAATATCATAGAGGTTTGTATGTGAAGGGATGGTTTGTTTTGTTTGCAGAGCAGAATGCAAAAGGCCTATATACTTGATAAAATGTGGAATAACCTAGGTGCCTCTCCAGAGACTTAAAGTTCGAGAACAAACCAGTCTGTGCTCTTGTATAGAAATCAAGATCTTGAGTGCACGGTTCAATCAAAAGGGAATTAATCCCAAAGTATAACAGTTGAAGAGTAACATGGAAGGGAGTTCATTCTATTCTGTCTCCCCACCTTCGTTTTTTGAATAATTCCACATGCGTCATGTACATGGAGTGGACATCTGCACTGCACGTTTACCATGCTCTCCCTGTTTCATGATGCTAACCTGAAGGAGATAAGTAGTGGATGAGAATTACTTCAAATATCAAGATCAAAGAATCTCCTAATAGTTGAGGTTGGAAGGCACCTCTAGCAATCATCTGGTCCAAACGCACTGCTCAGGCAGGGCCTCCTAGAGCCTGTTTCCAGTTTTTCTCAGGCAATGGACAATAGTTGAAAAACTATTGTGGACTTGTTGACATATGGTAAAGAATTGCTATGCTCTCTTTGACAAGTGCAGGGCTGTCCAAAGCTCCTGCCAAATTGGACTTAGCTCTCCTAGTCTACCTACTTTATTTCAAATCACAGAATGGTTGAGAATGGAATGTCATCTGGTCCAGCCTCCCTGCATTGCAGGCAGTGCCACCCAGAGCTGATTATCCAGGGCCATGTCCAGATGACTTTTGAGTATCTCCAGGGAGGGAGACTCCACAGCTTGTTTGGGCAACCTGTGCCAGTGCTCAGTCACCCTCACAGTGGAAAAAGTGCTTCCTATGTTCAGATAGACTGTCCTGTGTTTCAGTTTGTGCCCTTTGGCTCTTGTCCTGTCACTGGGCATCACTGAGAAAAGTCTGGCTTCGTCCTCTTTGCACCCTCCCTTCAAGTATGTATATACATTGATGAGGTCTCCCTGACCCTTCTCTTCTTCAAGCTGAACAGTTCCAGCTCTCAGCCTTTTCACATAGGAGAGATTCTCCAATCCCTTCATCATCCTTGTGGGCCTTTTCTGGACTCTCCAGTATGTCCATGTCTCTCTTGTACTGGGGAGGCCAGAACTAGACAGAGTACTCCAGGTGTGACCTCACCAGTGTTGAATAAAGGGGAAGGATCACCTCCCTCGACCACTGGCAATGCGTTGTCTAATGCAGCCAAGGATTCCATTGGCCTCCTTTGAAGCAAGGGTACATTGCTGGCTCATGCTCAACTTGATGACAACCAAGACCCTCAGGTCCTTTTCTGCCAAGCTGCTTTCCAGCTGGGTGACACCCGGTGTGTACTGGTGCAGTGTACTGGTGGTGAGATCGTTTCTCCCTGTGTTCAGGGATTGAATTTCCATTGAATTTCATGAGGTTCATGCAGGCCCATCTTTCCAGCCTGTTGAGGTCCCTCTCTATGGCAGCACAACCCTCTGGCTTATCAGTGACACTTTTTGGCGTCGTCTGCAAATTCTACCCCATCATCCAGCTCATTAATGAAGATGTTAAACAGGACTGGAACCACTTCTGGAGAACACTGGTAGTCACTGGCCTTCAACAAGACCTTGTGTGCAGCCATTCTGACGGTTTTCAATCCACCTCACTGTCTGCACGTCCAGACTGTACATCAACGGCTGCTCTGTGAGGGTCTTAACAGGAGACAGTGTCAAAGACTTACTGAAGTCCAGGTAGATAATATCCACTGCTGTCCCCTCATCTAGCAGGCCAGTAACTTCTACACACTATCAATTTGGTCAAGCATGACTTCCCCTTGGTGAAGTTGACTACTCTGGACGATTTTCTTGTCTTTACTGTGTTTGACAGTGGTTTCCAGGATTAGCAGCTCCATCACCTTCCGAGGGCTCAGGGTGAGGCTGATCAGCCTACAGTTCCCTGGGTCCTTCTTGTCCTTGTTGAAGATGGGAGTGACATTTGCCTTTCTCCAATCTTCAGGTACTTCTCCCAGTCACCATGATTGATGAATGATTATCAAGGGTGGCCTTGCAATGACACCTGCCAGGTTCCTCAGCGTTCAGGGGTACATCCCATCGGGGTCCATGGACTTTTGTATGTCCAGTTTGCTTAAGTATTCCCTAAACTGACGCACTCCCTTGCTCCAACCCTTCCTCTTGGTCCCTGGGACCTGAGATTCCGATCTCAGAAGATACCAGTAAACAAGACTTCCAAATTCAGTAAACAGGTGGGACATTTTATGATGCGGAGCTGTGGCTATGAGAAATAACGCCAATTAATTTTGATATGAATATGAAAGTGTTCAACAGGAGGCTGTTACAGAGCTGCTGGACTTCAATTGTTCATTCTTTGTATTTTAAAAATGATCATTTCTTGTAATACTGTTGTGCTGCATTCAGATCAAAATATTTTGCATGATAACTGTAAATGCCGACCACTTCTTGGCAATTTATGGTACAATAAAGTAACTGCCAGTTTACTTGGTTTCTCTCTAAAGATCAGATTATTTGTCTTTTGCCACATAAGGTACTTTGCTCTGTTAGGTATACGTTCAGGAACACTTTAAGCTTTTTTCTTTTTTTTTTTCCTAACTTAGTCTAGAAAATATGTTTTTGTAAAATAAAATATTGTGAATTTGAATACAGGCAGACCTAGTTCCTACCGAGACAATAAGATTACCTAAAACAGGAGAGACATAAAAATTTACAGATCCATTATTTAAATGTGTTATGACAATGGTGCCTGACAGGAGACAAGAAGCATAAGATGAGATTTAGCCTGTATATAAGGAGACATTTTCCCCAATTCAGGATAGTGAGGCAGTGGCACAGGGTGCTTGGGGAGGTTGCACAGTGTCTCTCCATCCCTGGAATTTTTCAAGCCCAGACTAGAGAAAGCCCTGAGCGAACTGGTCTGATCTCAGCGTTGAGTCAGCTTTGAGAAGGGTATTGGACTAGAGACCTGAGACCCCTTTTAACTTGAATTACCCTGACATTCTGTCTGATGTACTTTGTCTGTATTTTTAAATTAAGTCTTTCAAGGTTCAGAAGATTTTTATTTAACTTTCCAGGTGCCAGGTGCGCCAAATCGAAGATCCTGCCTCTGTTTACAGTGAATTAATGGATCTGATTGTAAAACTTGCTAATCATGGTTTGATTCATGGTGATTTCAATGAATTTAATCTCATATTGGATAATGATGACCATGTCACTATGATTGATTTCCCTCAGATGATATCAACATCACATGCAAATGCTGAATGGTAGGTTCAAATTTAAAGATGTTTTTAAAGTAAATCTGACAAGTGCTGATGACAGCAAATAGTCAACCATAACTTGTTTCCATAAGCCTGTTCCTGGTCCTTTTTCTACCATTGTTGTCATGCAGCACAAATAACGTTCCAAACAGTTTGATTTATGAGTGAGTAGAAATGTCTGTTTAGGATAAATATGTAATTAATTGCTTCTCAGAGAGAATGATGATGTTCAGTTAAGAAATGCTTAGAAATGCTTACTGCAGCAGTTTGTCTCCCTAGCCTTTTGTCTTGGGATCACTAGTAGAAATAATTTTAAAATAAAATCAGTAAAAGACAAGAAATGTAGGTTAAAAATTTGTCATTGCAGTAAACTTCATTACCTTGACTTTGTGTTTGTACAATTCTGGGTTTTTTTACAGGTATTTTGACAGAGATGTTAACTGCATTAAAGAGTTCTTTAAGAAACGCTTCAGCTACGAGAGTGAGCTCTTCCCAGCATTCAAAGATGTCAGGTAGAAACTGCCAGATGAATCTGAGTTCTCCTATTTATGGTATTTGTGTTGGTTGTGTGAGAAAAATGAGTGCCTGTGAGAGATGCTTGTAGGAGAAATAGAAGGAATAAGCCCAACTATACAATTTTAAATTACGTTTTTGTCATTCCTATTGTAGTTTCTTCAAAGTTACTCTAAGTGGTTTCCAGAAACTAAAGCATGGTTTAAAACCTGCTGCTGCCTCCTTTATCTTTCCTCTTGCAGCTAAGGAAGAGAGATTAATCCAAAAGCTTGATCCAAATGGTAAATATCTAGGAAATGTTAAAGTGTTGCGGAATAATTTTCTCCACTTCTCAAAGCTTCTTTGACAGTTCTACTATATCGAGGATTAATTTGGATGTCAATTTTAAATTTACTGCCTCTTCAAACATTATTATGTTCAAAGTTTCCATCCTAATGTCTTTTGTCTGTTTTGAAAAGTAAATTGTAATTGTTTTACTTATTTTAAGACCAAAGTAGTTGCAATTAAAAGGGTTTTATTTCATTCTAAGTGCTTTTCCAAAGGATTACCACACTTGAATCAGTCTCTGTGTGTCAGTATACCCTTTATTCTTCTGTTAGCTTAAACATAATTTGAACTTAAAGTCAAATTGTATTCCTGCTAAAATAAAATAATTTCATATAAATAAATAAACAAATAAATAAATGCTGGTTATGGAGATGGAATAATCTTTTGTAGAAGTTTGCTTCTCTTGGGTCACATTCTGTTAATACTTTACCTGAAGCTTAGCACTGTCATGTGGTGTTCTGTGTGTTTCAACAGAATAGATCCTCTTTGTTAATAGTATGAGTAATTATAGTGTAGTTTGATTAATATTTGTAACCCAAAATGTATTGTATTGGTAGTTTGATGATTTAGCATATTAAAAGAAAACATACTTCTTTCACAGGAGAGAGTGTTCTCTTGATAGAGAGATTGCTGCCAGTGGCTATACAAAAGAAATGCAGGAAGACGGTGAACTGCTTTACCCACCAGGTTCTGATGAGGATGATAATACTACAGAGGTATCAGAATTTGTAGAAGATGCTGAAAATACTCTCAGCTTCTTCAGGAAGGATAAAGAAAACAATGCAGACTTCATGTATGAAGTGGGTGACTTCTCTGAAAGCAGAACCTCTAACAACTTTATGTATAGTGATGAAGAGGCTGATACAATTGAAAGTAGTGAAAATACAGAGAGGCTGAATATGTCAAAGTTGAGTTCAGCCTTAGAAAAAGTTGAAGGGCAAGCTACACTTTGGAAGACTGATGAAGATGCAGAGAGTCCTGCAGTTGTTTTTTTTAAGGGCAAAAGCATAACTGAAAATGCTGCTGAAGTTGAAAATCAGACAGGTCAAGGAGGGTGCTGTAATGATAAAGAGAATGAAGACAAATGTCCTGATCTGGTTGACTTGTCAACTTTAAACGAAAACATCAGCCATTACAGGTAAAGATTCATATTTATGGTCAAGCAGTGTGGTTCCTCTCCTCCCCTAAATAAATGTAAAATTTTCAAGTAACTTAAAAAGGACTATTCTTCGGCTAACCTTGTTTAAATTGAAGACTAAAATTCAATTTATTTTGAAAACATTGCAGTGAATATCTTTCCTGTTGGTCTCATGATAGGCAATGATTGATACTACATAGTATAATGCTTCATGTGTAGTGTGTGATGGATCAGTTGTCCAGCTGTGTAGTAGTATCTAATGAGAGAACAGATCTTAGATCTAATTCGCAAAACAACTTATTTTCTGTGGTGGAAGTTTTTTTTTCCCTTTGTCTTTATTTCCATTAATATTGGTAGTGAAAGACTTCTTGATATTAAAATACTGCTTCTAAGTAACTTTTATGAGTAGGTTTGTAATTTGAATGCTCTGACTCAAATTCAAGTTATTCTGCTGCTCACTCAGCTGAGGTTAGCAAGAACAAGATCCTTGGAACGTATTATTCAGATATATTGTATTGTGTGTTTTTTCTAGCTTTTACTTTCTTTCCTGACATACGTAAATTCCTGCTTACCTTCAGGATAGCCCCTTGTACCTGAAATTCTGAGTTTGCCAGCCCACTGTGTACCCAGATGCATATACCAAGCTCATACTCCCCCCTCATCTGCTTTTGCTTTTTATTGCTTTATTGCTCATAAAGGCAAAGGATGTTTATCTTGCTAGTAGAACAAAACATTGATTTCTGTATTTTAGAAATGAAGAGAGTATCGTTCATATTGCTGAGCACAGAACAAGGACTAAAAGTATCACATCAGTCAGAAGTGTTGGGAGCTGTTCAACCATTCCGGCGGTAAATATTACTGTTGTTATCTAGTTTACTCTCAGAACATGTTAAATTGCACATAGCTGTTAGTACCTATTTGTAAAAATGTTCTTTAGCATTAATTATCTTTAAAAAGACTGTTACCATGTATCCCCTCTGGTTTGCAATTCCATGTCCACAGAAAAATAGGATTTATACTTTTGTAATTTTTTACACAGAAAGATTTCTAGGACTTTCCTTCATATGTCACTCTTACTCTTTCACCAAAGCTCTACATCAGCATTAACTCCCATTTAGCCAATAACAGGCTAATGTATGTTATTATATGTTAATATACTAACATATAATCAGCTCATTCATTTCTGTTCTTAGCCACAACTAATATTTTTTATTTTAAAAGTGGATGCTTGCGTCAAGATTTAATTTGGCCTTTGTCACCTGTCATCTTAAAGATTTCTTCCCACTCTTCTGAAACATTTATATGAACTCACTTCAGTAGTGATTTATTTGGCAATATGAATTTATTTGACTTTCTGCATTACATACAACAGAACATTTTCAGCAGAATTTAATGTCTTTTTCTTCAACCCATGACTATACACTAGTCAGTATTGCTACGTCTGTGACATTTTTAGAAGTGCAGTTTCATTTTAAAAGGAAGAAAGTCCAATGTTCTCTGTTAGTTATAAAGTGTACTTAGACAAAACATGAAGAAACTTATATCAGCTGACAGCTGATCCATGAGGTATTTTTTTAATTAGGTCAGACTACATACAGAATCACAGAATCA
>VZSZ01009740.1:0-19021 GCA_013398815.1 Ibidorhyncha struthersii | reverse complement strand
GTTAAAGTAAGGGGGAAAAATAAAAAAAAAAAAAAAAGATTACTGCTTCTAAGTCCTATAAAAAAATTACTTGAAATTATACTCCTATACACCACTTGGTGGTGGCAGTGGTCATTATGTAGCTATGGAAACCTTTGTGCGAGGATGTGTGTATATTCTGTAGGCAGAAACATAAACCACCTATTAAAAATGGTGCGTATGTACCTAATTTTCTGTTCTAAAAGAAAGATAAAAACACTTTAGCAGGAAAGGTTCCAAGAGATTCAGTCACATAAAAAATTTTAAATGCACCAATTTACCTTGCATAATGCTTTCACTTACGTGCTTTTATGCTGACTGAAATAATGTTTCTGCCCATTACTGAGTCTTACTTTAATTTTTGAGTGTTCGAGCTAAAGAAATGATATGTATAATGAGCTATTTGTAACATAATAAAATAATGATGAAATGCAAAATAATGGCAGTGCAGTAAGATCAACTGGGCTGTTATTGCTGCTAGTGTTTATCTGTTGTTTATGCAGCTTGCTTTCTGTTTGGTGAAGAAAACATTAGGAGATTTTTAAATTAATCACAAAAACTAATTCATATAGGCATATAGAAACAACGTCAATAATGGTAGTAGATACAGTCATAACTTGGAGACTATGCTAAAAAGAGAAAGCATCTTGAATTACAAAAAAATCAGCTATTCCACATGAAGTAAGGTATCTTTCTGTGCTTGTACAAATCTTTATGCTCTGGTAATTTAATAAGAGGAAACAATGTGAATAATCAAAAATTTAAATAATAAAATGTAAATAAATTTATTCTGAAGCATTTGTATCTCAGTATTTGCTCATATTTAGGTTATGATGATGGAAAGACTCACATGCTGTGGTTCAGCAATAGGATTTGGTGAATTTACATTATGATTACATGTCAAAGATTTCTGGTATCCATCTTGCAAAATTTCTTCTGGCAAGTTTTGTATGAACTAGTCATCTGTGCTGGACCAGAGTGGGAGAAATAGAGAAGCCTTCTTTTGGGGTTCTGCCTATAGAAAACACAGACTGCTTTATTGGCAAAAGAAAAACATCAAGGCGACAGTTTAAATTAGTTCTGATCGGTTTTTCTTCAGGAGTATTTTTAAAAGAGAGACTACACTTTTTATTTCCAAAGAGCTTATAGTTAAATTCTGAGCACTACTAAGTACCCAGTGAGAGGACACATCAGCTGCAACTGTCTTTTATCCACATTTTGATAGTCAGCCTGCATGCGACATAACTTAGGGAACTGCTGTTCATATGGTTCCATGATTATTCCAGGATTCCTGCTGAAATCAGAATTGAGTAATTGGATTCATTGACTACCTCGTATTTTGTTACTTTAGTTGTAATAATCACAGCAATTCTTAAAAAGCATGACTTGCCGAAGTTATGCTTTCTGGTTCCTGATATAGTCCCTACCAACTTAGTAGTTTATGTGCTGCAATGAAGCAGAATTGATAGTACAATCAACAAAGCACAACAAAGCAATTGAAATTGGGGAACATGTAAAGGAAATGTAACTAGATCGATATTGTTCCTCTTGTCCAGTTATTTGGCCATCAACAGATCTTTTATTAAGGGCAGAATTATTTATTGATATGGGGGTTTTAATGCTTATTAATTGGATTAAAAATAAGACAGTCCTTTAGGATTTCCAACAAGATATGATTCCGTCATGATGAAATAGTTAGAAAGATGAAAATAATTTGATTTCTCTTTTTTCTTCCAAGACAAGATATGCATGTACACACTCAATATCAGTGCAGCAGCTTGAGCTGACGTCATTTTCTACATGACAAAATCACACCCACAATCTACTAAATCATGGCTTCAATTTTATTGTGGGTAGCTATGGAGAGCAGAACTCTGAATGAAAACAGAGGTGTAAATAACAGAGGAAATTTCATAAAACTACCGCAGTTTTATGGAAGTAACAGTTGCTTTTGCTGTAGAGGCGTGAGACAGTCCTGACCTTTTGAATTTTCATTGGAGAGTGCCTCACAACATGGGAAAACTGGAGAAGGAATTGAAAATCACTCCTGACTGTGAAATTGAAAGGAATTGAAAATCACTCCATCTTTTTTAGCATGCGTAAGATAGAGAGTTGTTGTTTTCCATTAGAATTGTACTCAGAACTTCGTAATCCAAACTTCAGAAAAAACAGGGTGCTAAAAAAAAATAGGCACAAACCAAATAATTACTACAGGATGTGAAGTGTTCCATTGGTCCTTCTTTTTTTGGAAGACATATGTATAATTTAAGCATAGAATATTTTCAGCTTTTACATTTTTGTAGAAGGCATGTGTTTTGCACTGAGAGGTGCTGGTCCTTTATGATCCCTGTAAGAAAGACACTTAAACTCCGTAAGGTATGATTTAAAATGCGATTTATTAGAGCTAAGACTATCAAGAGAATAGGATAGATAATCCCACACCCCTTTAGATGCTGGGAGCCGTGAGGGTTTAGCATTGAACAGGACTCAACAAACATGCAGCACACCACGCAGACCTTGTCCGTAGCAGAGAATCTCTTTTAAGTCAGTCGAGCATTTTATGTTTTTCTTTCAAGGAAACAATTCTGTTCCTCATTTCTACAGTAAAGCTGAACTGATATTCACATGAGAACTTCTTGCTGCACTTTTAGATAAAGGCAGGGCTACATAGGAGGCCTAATTGCCAGCACTGAACAGGAGCTGGCTTAGTTTATCCTACAGCCAACAGATTTGTGCAGCACAACAGAGCCTGAAGACAGCCCTGTACATGCAGCTTAGTGCAACACAGCACAGACCTGAGCTTGCTTACGTTGATGTTGTGTAGATCACTAACTTCTCGATATTCAGAAGTCTTCCTCTTAGGATCATTCATGTTCACGTTGTAACTGAAAATGCACTATCGTTGTGCCATGTTTGTGTACTACATGATCTTCAAAAATTCCTGGTACTGAATTGTTTGTTTATTTGTAGGAGCTGGTGAAACAGAAGATAAAACGTCAGTTGACCAAAAATCAAAAGTGTGCTCTGAGGCGACGGCTGCAAAAAGGAGAGGCAAATATCTATACCAAACAACGTCGAGAAAATATGCACAACATTAAGTCAAGCTTGGATGCAGCTAGTTTCTGGGGATAATTTGTTAAAGCTCCTGTAGAACATGAGAAAGCTCACAATGTATACAGTTGAAAGAAGTGTGCTAATAACCAATAATCCTTTTATATAATGGAGGGATCTCTTCTATACAACCTTTTTTCTAGACATCAATAAATCTCATTTGGTTCCTGTGATTTTGTTTGGGGGATTTTGTTTTGTCTTTCTTGTTAAAATTGTTGACTGTAATTTAAATTAGATCAGTAGTACAGGCTAAGATCATTTAACTACAGTAATTTCCAACAGTATCTTATAAATCAATTGTACTGTGTTTGTTTAGATAAAGAATCTTCTGTTTGCAGAGGATTAATCTTAAGACGGAAGGAAGAGGAATTTTTAAAACCAATTTTTACAACAACTTTACATTTTAAATGTTACCCTTATGTTATGAACAGGTATTTGTTTCGTTTAATTAAAAATCACAAATAGGCACCTGAAACAGTTAGTACTGTTAAGATTTCTTTTGTACCTGTACAAACATGAGCAATCCATCTGATGAATATGCATTCTTTGAAGCCAGCAGTTCTCATTTATTTTTTCCTTCACCCCAGTATCTCACTTACAAGTCTTGCCCAGGAAAATATGTAATAATGACAGTGTTGCACAGTCCTGGCAATGGCAATGTGCCTGCACAGTTGCCAATAAGTTTAATTCCTTTATGTCTAGTAACATACATAAAGTGTTGAGAATTCTGAAACTTCTCTTTTCAAAAATACTAGTGTGACTTTTACTATGCTATACCCTTGAGGTCTGAAGACCTAGAAGAAAAACAAGTATCTTGATTTTTATTTATTTTTTATTTTAAGCAAGGTATGTCTAGTAATAAGATTAAATGTTTATATTTAAAAGCACATAATAAATGTAAGGGGAGAAGTGTTTGTGAACACTGAAGCAACTGAATCGAGAGAACAGTTTAAATTTTTCTTTGTTCTGTTTTTAACCTTCTGTCCATTGTATCTCTGCTTGAGATGTGAGATGGAGCCCTTCTTGGGAAGCACAACTTGGTAGAGTTTAAATTATCAATCTGTAGTTTGGAAAATCTTAAACCACCTACTTGCCTGAGTAAAATAAATTAGGAACTTTGGCTTTGACCTTTGGTTTTCTGGTTCTTTGTCCCATGTACCTCATATGCTGGATACCTTATTCAGGTTTTAGCCTCTTTGAAGAATTGCAGCCTCTATCCTGTCTTGCAGTGCGCTGTTGCTTTCAAAGTTTTGTCTTCTCTCTGGAACAGTGTAAAAGCTAATTTCAGCCAGTAGCTGTATATGGTCTTAAAAACATGGCAGGTCAGTGAAGAGATGCATGCATTAAATAAGTGTTCCTTGTAGCATCACAGCTGCATGTTGACGGAAGTAAGGAAGTCCAATTAAATCTTTCACATAAGTGATTGCAATTAAGTATGTAGGACTGTTTCCCCGTACAGCTAGAGCTGATTTTAGCAGGAGTATAAAAGCAAACAAAGTGAATTTAATTGCATTTCCATTTTAAACATTAAGGAAAAAAAAACTTTTTATATTTCTAGGCTTTTATCTGTTAAGAGACTGGTTCAGTGAGAGCTTAACAAGATTTGAGTTACCGTTCTTTGGCTAAGATGTCCATGCACTTTTCTGGCTTATAATTTAGGACTTCTCACAGTGAATGTGTTCTTTTTGGTCTGCAACCTTAAGTCTGTCTTGGTAATTGGTTGCAAAAATATACAAAGGCTGTCCGTTTGATTCAGGATCATGAGACAAGAAAGAATGATTGAAATCTTTGCTGTTCGTTCTCAAAACGTTCCTTTAAAACATCCATTTACTCTTTTAAAGGTATTCTAATGGATGGCTGTAAGTTACTCTGCCAGATGAGACTCTTCTGAGACTGGAGTTGGCGAGGGAGGAACTAATCCTCAAAGTTACAGCTTAATATATCTTTATTAAGCCTATTTTTTTTCTGAAGCAGCAGAATTCCGGAAATATCTACAGTCATCAAAGGTCACAATGAAATTCACACATCAAATGAACTTCAGAGTACTCACGCCACTGGACTGTCCACATATGAAACAAAGTATTTAGAATTAACTTAGGAAAATGCAGAGGTTAAGACAATAGTGTTATTTACTATCTTAAATTCACATATTCAGCAGGGAAAAATGCATGGGTTATAAGAAAATTAGTTTATAATGTGTGATTTTAATAAGCACAGTGTAGTGTTATTTCATTAATTTGTAACCAATTGGAAAATTAGTAAGTAGACAAACATTGTACTGTGCACACTCAATATACACAACAGTATGTGCTCAAACTCTTTAAGTGATACAGGTACGAGGCTGTGTGCAATTTTTCTACTGCTGAATCCTAAAACCTAGTTTTTGTTTTGGGAACATGGAAGAAAAGATTGTAGAGTAACTAAAGAACACATCTTCTGGATATTTTTTCTAAGTCAGGAAGACTTTACTGCAACTGATATAAAAGTATTCTGTGCCAGCAAAGTAACTCTAGTTGAAGTAGCTTATGGCTGCTACAAACGGCCTTCCTGTCTGAAGGAAAAAGCATGTTACGCCTATATAGCAGCAGTGTATTTGTGTTTGTACTTCAGGCTTTCGCCAGCGCATCTATGTCTGTCTCTTGATTGGAGTGCCTCTTCAGACCCCTGAACAACTCACAGGTCCTGTTCGCTTATGTGTAAATAGTTCAATTCAGTGACATTTTAATACACTTACGGTACATGGAATTGGAAACTACATGCCAGGAAAATAGATTGAATTTGGGTTAACCTAATACATCAGAAGCTTAATTTTGCTTTCTTTTTCATTCTCCACATGCCATTAATATCAAAGTTGTGTTCCAATTGCATAATTGAAAGAGAAAGAAAAACATACTTTTTAGTTAATTCACTGTTTAAACAAGTCTACATGCTACTTTCATGGTAATGACTTTGGAACAACTTTACACCTTTTTTCAGTGTATTTTCAGTCTCTCCCTAGAATTTGAGAATCTTCGGGAGTCTCTTTGTTCATTTGACAGAAACCAGAACGATCTTTGCTTCAGTACATCATCAATATCATGATGAAAAAACTTTCACTATTTCTCTCCCTGGCCTTAGGTGGGTGTGTGTAACAGAAGGAAGCAGTAGGAATGAGCCTGTCCACCTGCCTTTACAGCTAATTAGCGTACAGCAAAGATAAGCAATCAAGGGAAGTGGACCCTCTGAGGATCTTGGAGTTAAAATCTATCTTTCTCTGAAAAGGCTATAATCCATGATTTTTGAGAAGGACTTGGTGTTTACCAGCAGAAGTGGCCTTCTGTATGAAGGATGCCAGTTCTGCAGTTAGCTAGAAAAACTTAGCCTCACTTCTGGTTTTGCAAAATCTCAATTTGCAGAAGCTCAGTGGAGACTATCTATGTGAATTTTATTTTCCCTGATAATAGTGTGCATGCTGAGAGGAACTGGGCCTCTCTGGGCTGCCGTGAAGCATGTCTGGAGTTGCAGTAGCCCTCACATACTGGCATGGCCACACCTGCTGACCCAGGAATGTGGAGGGCAAGACTGCAGTATTCATGGCCCAGAGCACACGGGCCAGCTGTTCGTCTCAAGGAGGAGGCATGTCAGGCTGCTTACTAACTGGTGGGACAAAAAACCATCAGACTGAGACAGGCTGTAGCAGGCAGCCCCAGGGAGAAAGAAATGGGCAAAGACCTGAAGGATGGAGGAGGATACTTGGGCTACAACTAGGAGCCCAGCATTCAACTCTTGTAACTGCAAGAGTCACGTTTACTCTTTTGCATTTCCCTGATGTCTGTTTATTATTTAGCTTCTGTCTCAGATAATGCAGGGGTCATAAAGATAACACCTTCTACCAATGTCCTGGTTTGAGGTAAAACAGGACCAATTTTGTTCAGTAACTTTGCTTCTTAGCTGGGCCTCTTCTAACTGCTGAAATTAACAGCATATTGTGCAGACAATGTTCGCTCTCTCAGAGTGATAAGACCAATGTTATGGCTGATGTCCAGACGTGGTATGCGGAGAGGCTCTTGCTTATACTTATCGCTATAACACCCAAGGCCAACCAACTTGGTTATTTGCCACATTGGAGTGTTGGAAGCNTCTGAGGAGGACTGTTCGTCTGCCGTTGGTCCCGATCCTGCCTGCAGATCCGGAATCCAGTTCCCGTCCGTCACTGAGTCCAGCCTGGGACTGCCCCAGTGCCAGCCGGTGTCGTGATTGTCATCCTGGGAGCTTGATACGGTTTTGTATATATTTCATTATTTTCTTTTTATTTTATTATTAATATTTCATTAAAGTAGTTTAGTTCCTTCTAAACTCATAAGTCTCTTTTTCCTCCTCTGCCTCTCTCTTCGAAGAGGGGTAGAGGGGAGCATCTGTCGGTCCCATCTGGGGTCCCCCACGTCCCCAGTGGGATTTGGCCTAAACCACGACAGATTTAATTGGCGCCCAACGTGGGGCACGAGCAGTGCTCGACCAAAGCTGTGATAGAGTGCCTGCATAGTTTGAATAGTTTTGCCTAAACCACGATATACCACACAGCTCCTGTTTAACCCCACAGCGATTCTAACCTGTGCACTGCTAGAAAAAAAGTGTCCTGATAGCAGGGAAGGAATGAAAAGTATTAGTATGTCATTAATTACTATGTAATTAAGTTGTCATTCCTGTGCAAATTAAATTCAGTTCCCTTTTCCATACATACTATGATACACTGGTGTATTCTAACTTCAGTTCCTTTTTGGTTTTTTAATGTTCTTTGAGGAAAAATGTGGGTACCTAAGCAAAGAAAGAAGCTGAACTCATGAATTCTGTGAGGAGTCAAATTAAAGGCTGAAGTACAAAGGGTTGTTTACCTTGTTCTTATATGTCATAATATTGTCTGTTAGCTAAAAAGTAGATTGTTGTTGCATTTCCTGCATGTAAATTATTTTTATAGGTTGAAGAAATGGAAAAAAGCCCTTTGCCTAATGTGCAATTGTCTTCTGATGTGATAGGCAAGGAAGACTGTAGGACGTCTGAATATATGTCAGAACTCAATTCTGATAAACGTTGTGCAATCAAAATAGATTCTCTGCCTGAAAACACTTACAGTATAAGTAATGTACTACGCTGCCCTTACCCCAAATTTTCTGAAACCTATCAGAAAATATATAAAAAAGTAATTCCAGATCCAAGAGTAGATGATGTATTGTGCGGAAAGATTATTTTTTCTTCAAATGTGTGCTATTTTTACAGGTCTTTTTCTTTAGACCCTTCACACCTTCATTGCTCTTCTTTGGATGCGCTTCAGCACCTAAATGTTTTCCTTGTAGTGAGGGGCCCAAACCTGAACATAATATTCGAGGTTTGCCCTTACCAGTGCTGAGCACAGGGGGACAATCACCTCCCTAGTCCTGCTGGCCACACTATTTCTGATACAGGCCAGGATGCTTGCTGTTGGCCTTCTTGGCCACCTGGGCACACTGCTGGGCAGCTTTCCAGCCACTCTGCCCCAAGCCTGTAGCAATGGCGGGGGGTGTTGGGAACCACCAGCAGGAACCGGCAGCTGGGCTNGGCACTTGGCCTTGTTGAACCTCCTACCATTGGCCTCAACCCATCAATCAAGACTGTCCAGATCCCTCTGTAGAGCCTTCCTACCCTCTGCCAGATCAACGCACCTGCCCAACTTGGTGTCATCTGCAAATTTACTGAGGGTGCACTCAATCCCCTTGTCCAGATCATTGATAGAGATACTAAAGAGAATTGGCCCCAGTGATGAGCCCGGGGGAGCACCACTTGTGACCAGCTGCCAGCTGGATTTAACTCTGTTCACCACAACTCTTTGGGCCCAGCCAGTTTTTTACCCAGTAACTTGTACACTCATCCAAGCCATGAGCAGCCAGTTTCTCCAGGAGAATGCTGTGGAAAACGGTGTCAAAGGCTTTACTAAAATCCAAGTAAACAACACCCACTGCCTTTCCCTCAGCTACTAAGCTGTCGTAGAAGGAGATCAGGTTAGTAAAGCAGGACCTGCCTTTCATAAACCCCTGCTGACTGGTCCTGATCACCTGGTTGTCCTGTACGTGCAATGTGATGGCACTCAAGATGATCTGCTCCATAACCTTTTCCAACGCTGAGGTCAGACTGACAGGCCTGTGGTTCCCTAGATGCTTCTTCCAGACCTTCTTATGGATACTGTGCTATAACTGACCACTGGTGCCCTCTCTCTCCTGTCTTGTTTTCAGGTAGTCCCAGCAGCCTCACTACGCTTTTGAGACTAATGCAGGCCAGTGAAAGAGACAAGCAAAAGAATCAGAAAGTCATTTCCCCTTTCCCTACACAGCCTAAAGAATTAATCAGAAAGCTAATTCACAAATATAAGGGAACATCACTGTAGAACTTGAAGCAACCAGGGATCAATTCCTACATTTGGTAAAGTGTTACCAAGTTTAATTACCTCAGTTGGAGGATATCACCTTGTTCCATGCCTGAATTTGTTGAACAACAGGTTTTAACCATTGTATCCTTTTAACTGTTGCTTCAACATTAAAAAATGTGCTGGTATCCAGTAGATGTTATTACATAGCTTGGAAAAAGCTATGTACTTCCACAAAGGTTTTTTTATCACCTAACTTGAATTCATAGTTCCTAGATGAATCGCACTGTAGTTAGCTGGTTTGTGAACACTTTGCTAAGTGATTTCTGTCCATTGTGGAAAAGGAAATAGGCCCCTGAAGCCCCCTCAGCATATTGTTTGTGCTCCAGTACTTGCTACGTGACCGTATTTTCTTAACACCTTGTTTCATTCTGGTTTAGTGGAGATTTGGGCCTTATTCTTATTCGTACTGCACCAGATAGTATATATTATACATGGAGAACAGAAGTTATAGCATGGGGACCAGTATATCCTAACACAACCATTACTAACATGCTAATACATAACAGCTTATAAACACATAAGATCATGGAAAAAATAATTTATATTGCCTACTTGCATTTGCGACATTTTTTTTTCTAAAGCTATCCACTTGTTAACCTATAAATATGCAAAATTAATTGAAGGAGAAGATATAAAACCTTCCATTAAAAAATTGCTGGTTCCTACCTCAGTTGCTGACCTTTTTTCTACAGATTTAAATAATATCTGTGTGTTAGACTGAAACTAATTTGACAGCTTCCCTAAGATGCATGCATTAAGTTACAAGCTGTAACAGGCTGCAGCTGCAGAAGGGTGCACTTGGAACTTATTAACTTTGTTTGAATGTTACAGTTTTACTGATTATGTACCACAGATTGACTTAAAACATGCAAGACAACTTCACTAGCCTCTCACTAAATAATCTTTAATAAATTTTGAATCACATATTTATTTTAAAAGCTTATATTTTTCTCTGTATTCAGGTATGAAATTAAATCTATGAAGGCAGTTAAAAGGGTTTTTAGAAAGAGCTGGTTTAAGTTTTAAAATTATGAACTACGTCATTATCTTGTGCGTGTTCTTTATATTCCACTCTCTCGGCAGCAAAAGGTTGTCACTGCATAACCCTTCTACTCTGAGCCAAAGCACCTCCCTTTTAGTTGGATATTCTCCTGTTCATGGTCTTGTTTGCTTTGGCTGAGGTGAGTGCCTAGCCAGAATTCACAGAAGTTTGGGATCAATTTTGTCTTTTTTTTTCTAGCATAAAATTGGTACAAACTTACTGATGTAATTCAAATCAGAGTTCTGTTTCCCATACTTAATTTCACCCACAGACTTCCATGAGCAGAGGCAAGGCATTTCCTACTCAAAGGTGAGAAATCAAACAGAAAAGAATGCCGTGTTACATCACCAGTTTCACCATTTAATCCTCTTCCAAATCTTGTTCACATAAAACAGTATTTATGAATACTGAAAAGAGCTCAGGGCTCATTTAGGGAAATGCAATAGAACTGCCCATGTATTTCTGCTCTGCAGAACTCTGACCTTCCAAGCAGCCTGCTCCAGGAAAAAAAACAACAATCCTTGCAGGCTAGGAGAATTTCATACAGGATACCCTAAGACACCTTCACCAGGTACAACACATAACTCCAGAACAAAAGACTTTTCAGCTGATTATAAAGCACAGCAGAGGAATGCCCAGAGAAAGATAATCTCACCTCGTAACTAGACATGACAGTCAAAACCAAATACACTATTGTGAAACCCTTACAATTCAAATTCACAGATGGGAGAGAACTAAAGAAGAACAATATATGGAATTCTTGCCCTTCAACTTGGTAACACTTCTACTGCTATAAACCTCCAGTTGAGAAAGATCTGGCTAGGTAGGGAGGGAGCACACATACATTTATGCATAAAATACTATCTATTTGAATGGGATGCTTGACATTGACTTCAATAAAATTAATACAGCTAACCGATTCAGCAACCCACAGCATACAAAGTAAATATTTATAAAGCACAGATAATTTAATCCTGAAAAAAGGGGTTCTCAATGCGTATTAATAGTATTATTTTAAAAACTCAGCCATTTCATAGGCATCATTCAAAATACAAAATGCAATTACAATGAGTATGGCCTTTCAAAATGAGACATAAATTGCAGTGTTACGTTTCACTAAACCACTCAGGTAAAAGCAAATCTTGCTGTTTCATCTGTGTACTGCTACTATTTCCGAAAATCCTCAGGGTTAATAGATTGCATTGTTAGACCAGTAGGATACAAAATGCTGATACACAGCATATGATCTGCCTGGAGTGTTTAAAAATCAAACCAACGAATGCATGTTCTTACAGGAGAAATTAATACTGGGACATCTTAATAAAACATTAGTAATCCTGGTACCAGTTCAGAACAGTACCGTAGCACAATTAATCATACACCTGAACACATATACACATTTTCCATGCCTTCTTAAATTACTACAAGGCTGTTGATATTGTATACCTGGACTTTCAAAAAGCATTTGATACTGTCCCCCATACAATTCTTGTGGAAAAACTGGCTTCACACGGCCTGAATGAGCATACGATCCGCTGGATCAAGCGGACTGGAAGGTCCCAAAGAGTGGTGCTCAATGGATTTAAATCCAGCTGGCGGCCGGTCACAAGTGGTGTTTCTCAGGGCTCAGTGTTGGGACCATTTCTGTTCAATGTCTTTATTGATGATCTTGATAAGGACATAGGGTGTATCATCAGCAAGTTTGCAGATGACACCAAGTTAAGCAGGAGTGTTGATTCCCAGGAGGACAGGGAAGCTCTACAGAGAGACTTAGATAGATTGGATCACTGGGCCAACATCAATGGTATGAGTTTCAACAAGGGCAAGTGCCAGGTTCTGCACTTGGGCCACAATAACCCCATGCAGCGCTACAGGCTTGGGGAGGTGTGGCTGGAAAGCTGCCTGGCAGAAAGAGACCTGGGGGTTCTAATTGACAAGCGGCTGAATATGAGCCGGCAGTGTGCCCAGGTGGCCAAGAAAGCCAACGGCATCCTGGCTTGTATTAGAAATAGCGTGGCCAGCAGAAGTAGGGAGGTGATTGTGCCCCTGTACTCAGCACTGGTGAGGCCACACCTCGAGTATTGTGTCCAGTTTTGGGCACCGCAATACAAGAGAGATATCGAGGTGCTGGAGCGAGTGCAGAGGAGGGCAACGAAACTGGTGAAGGGCCTAGCAGACAAATCATATGAGGAGCGGTTGAAGGAGCTGGGACTGTTTAGTTTGAGGAAGAGAAGGCTGAGGGGAGACCTCATCACACTCTACAACTATTTGAAAGGACACTGTAGAGAGGTTGGTGCTGGTCTCTTCTCACAGGTAATTAATGACAGAACAAGAGGGAATGGCTTCAAGCTCCAACAGGGTAGGTTTAGACTGAACATTAGGAAAGAATTTTTCACAGAAAGGGTGGTTGGGCATTGGAATAGACTGCCCAGGGAGGTGGTTGAGTCACCATCCCTGGATGTGTTTAAGAGACGTTTAGATGTGATGTTGGCGGATATGGTGTAGGGGAGAACTTTGTAGAGTAGGGTAGATGGTTGGACTCGATGATCCCAAGGGTCTCTTCCAACCTAGACAATTCTATGATTCTATGATAATGAAAACGTAAAAATTAATGGTTGTCCGGTATACATTATAAAATTGAAAAGACTTTTAGTAGACAACTTTTAGAAACTTGTAACATGTTTAATGTATGAATAATTTAGGATGAAGCACAGATTTTCTACTAGTTTAGCTGAAATTGGTTTAGTTATATATTAGAAATTGCTATGCTGTTTTAACCTTGTGACCATAAACTTAATGGCTAAAAAACATAAAGCAGTCTCACAAAAAATTGTTTGACAACTAAAAATCATATTGTGGCCACATGCTATAGTTGACCTGCTACAGCTTTGTGCATGTCAGTGTTTTGATGAGCTAATTTTGGCCTGGGTTGAAAAATCACAGCAAAAACTGCAGCGGTAATTTGAGATGTTACCACCTCATGCACATCACCAAGTATTTCCCAGACAGATACTGCTGTCCCCAGCATGTTTCAGGATTTCAGCAAAAGTCGGGACACTGCATCATTTTCGTTGGTGGATGGCAGTAAAAAGAGGTGCTTCTCTAGCATGCTTAAAAGGTATTGTGACTATTAGCTTGCAGAAAACTGGAACTTGAGTGGAAACTTTCAGTCAGTTGAGAAAGGCAGGCTGTCCAAAAACTGAGTTACCTTCATAAGGACTCATGAAGAAGAATGGAAATAAACCCATAAATTTTACATTCTAAACTCTTTTAATTGCTATAAAGCAGACAATAAAAGAGAAAGAAAGACTATGCACGTGCACACCCTCCCCCACCCTAATTTAGAGGGCTAGCTGCTGCTACTGTTGGTATTAAGCTACAGAGGTTTAAATACCTGGTGTTTCTTGTATGAACCACTATCATTTTCTTTTAATTAGCAAAAGCGTGGTGTTTGTGGGTAGTTCCCCCTTCCATCAAAGATGGCTAGAGACATTAGAAATTAAAATTCTGGGGCTTGGCTTGGGCAAAAATTGGTCAAGAATTCTTGGGACTTCCCTGTGATGCTTTGCCAGTTGCAGCCTACATGTGGTTAATGACTTGACAGGTAAAGTAGAGCACAAAACTGGCACAGATGTATTTAACAGCTGTACAATATTCAATCTGATGATGATATGGCTGATTTTTTTTTTTTTTTTAAGAAATGTTTTAATATACAGGTTTAATGATGAGGTCCGCAGAAGTACTGTGGGTTACCAACACCACTATATTTGGTATTCCTGTGGACACTGGATTATTGTTTTTAATGATTACACTTTTGGACAACAAAGGCCAAAGTACTTTACAGCAGCATCCTAAACGTGTGGTGTTCTTGATGTTAGCAGTTTTTATTGTGGTTTATTTCAATACCAATACAGGACTGAATATCATCAATACCATTTCTTTACTGAAGTGGCAGCTTCTATTGAATTGTCAAGTTTGAAGCTTGGAAATTTGACTTTCATGGAATTTATGTTTCAATATCATCTTTCACTTAATATGTTTTGAACTAGATTGTTCCCCAATACATATGTGAATGCTCTGTGAAACGTGAAAGGCAGCCATGAAAGGCAGCCAGACATTTATATCAGTGAGACAAGTGTCTTTTTTTTACAGCAGAGAGACCAGTTTCTGAAGCATTCTTGATCAAGGTGGATTACCTTTTGAGGTCTGTTCTGCTGGCAGCTTACCTGGGTAAAATTCCAATTTTTCTCCCCTGATGTTCATAATGTTCATGATGTTCTCCCCTGATTGTTCATAACTGACTATAAAACCAGAGTCAACAATTCCAGAAAACTCCTTAATTTCTCTGGATTACCAGGTACTGAATTTCAGACATCAGCAGTGGTTACAACAGAACCTTCCACAGTAAGATCTAAAGAGATTGTCAAGAGAGGATTAATTTAGAAAAGCAGAAGTCCGTTTCTTTTGTTTCTTTGGTTTCTTTGGTTTCCCTGTATTTCAGTTTTTTGTAAAGTTGAGTGGCACCATGACAGATGGTTGTCCCAAGCTGTTTCACGTTACAAATACTTTTATTTGGATAACTGTCGTCTTTATGGTGAAACAATGTTTCAGATGCCATGACAGTTCTGAAGCTTTTACCACTCAAAATGCCTGAATTAGAAGGCAGCAACACTACTGCTGCATCTGTGACTACCATTCCAGTGACAGAGAGCAGTGTAATCCAACCACTCTGACTCAGTTCCCAAGAGCTTAGACCATGCTGCTTGTACATCCTCATGGTATGAGCACCCAAAGGAGAAGGAGGCTGGTGATGGTTGCACGCTCCCATCCCTGCCTCTGCCCTAATCCTGACTAAATACCCAGGAAAAGCTATTTCCCATAAGACTAGTGGAGTAAAGAACCAGGAGAAGAGCCTATTGGAGATCACATGGCTCACATTGCAGGAAACAGAGTAATGCCCCATCCATAGACTGCGTGTGAGCTATACCAGGACGACCCTATCTCAAAATGGATCCATTGTCCTTTCTCCCCCCACTAACAAGCTCAGACTGAATGAAGAAAAGGGAAAGCCAGGGAGGGAAGTTATCTCTGTCTTCACTTATGCTATGACTCTCACTGATTCCTGTACAAACAGTTAACGCCTTATAGGACTATGAAACTAAACTGGTAGCAGTACTCAGAAGGGTTCACACTATTGACTAGGACTAATCCATACACCACTGGAAGGTCCAGAGTAAGAATTTTAGTTCTTACTTTCTAATTTAAACTTTTAAATTTTAAGTAAGGAATTACTACCAACAGCAACATGTATTTTTATGGCAAACATCCTACACAGCTGTTCTTTTGGGTAGACTGGCTGTTCTGGCAAGGTCTTAAGCAAATACTGGCAGGAGCTTTGACAAAGCTAAACAGAACATCTATATGCTGGTCTTCCTTCTGTAGTCATCTCCTAGAAAAGGAAATTATCTCTGAGCTACAACACAGCTGGCTTTGTAGAAGGTGTCTAGATAAAATAGGCACAAAATCCCTTTTGAGTCCACAGCAAAAACCTGGGAAAAAAGTCCACCACAGGATTTAAAACTTCGGAGTGTCACATCAATAGTCATGCTGTCAGCTGAATTTCTATTTTTTTCTATTTGCATTTTCACATTAGCCTGTAACTATTACCATCATAATATACAGCACCTTTAGTATGGCCACTTCATAAAGTTTTGCATTAAAAGCTATTTTCTCTGGGTAACCATAATTTTTTTGAGAATGGGTAAAGAGAAATTAGAGTGTAACATTTTCTCTTGTTTAAAAATGAGCTGCTCCATTCCTGCTGTTCCAACATACTGACTTAAAAGAACAACACTGCTGACCCAGAATAAATGTTCAACAGCTATCTGTAATCCCTGAAATTCCTCAGCCTATGTCTCTGCAATGAGATCACATTTTCACACCAGGGCCAATCGCAGAATTTTTAATACTGGTGAAGACATATAGAGTATCAAGCTCTTATGTCTGCATTTCTTGTTTAACACAGAAAAAAACCTACGTCAAGATCAAGGACTTAGCCTACATTCAGCATTTTTTGTCTTTCATAGTGAATGTTGTAGCAATATTGCAGGAGTTCTGGAAAAGCAAACAGAAGCAGAAAGCCGTATTTCCAACTGAAGGCATCGTTGTACATGAGTCACTGAGCTCCCTGGGCCCACCATTTGTGAGTTACATTACCGTAACTACCAGGATGAAGTTGCTTTGGTAACTCTCAGGTAAGTGGCATTTCCGATCTTCACAAGGGGAAATTGTCTCCTGAAGAGGATTTTGTCATAAAGGATACATGACCATGTCTGTTTCTGTAACAATGCAGCTTTACACCTGACTTCTTTAGCCTTGTACTCTGTCTCCAACCCCCGGCAATTTGAGTGAGGCAAACAACTTGAAGGAAAATAACAGCCAGTTCTAGGAATTAAGGGAGCACAGAATGATTTTACTAGTCTAGTCTTTGGTTTCCAGCCATAACAAAAGATATTACGATTAACTCAACTAATTCTGTCAGTTGAATCTAAGACAAAAGCGTGTGTGGTTTCTTTTCCTTCAGAAAATAAGAAAGCCTGTTCTGAAGGAGAATTTGTTTTGTTTTGTTTTTCACTGTGAAGATACTTCTCACAATAACAGCATACCCTACAATACGTACCACTCATCCTATGCTAATGCTGTGCAGACGTATAAAGAACAGGGAATAGAACAAACCACAGTCAGTTCAGATTTCACTTTCAGTGAAATAGAATACGAAACTGAATTTGGTGTCTTCAGTCTCCAGGAGAAAAAAATTGCCTGTTTAAGCACTCTACCTTCATTTAAAGGAAGGTAGCTCAAGCCTGAACTTCATAGGCACTGACAATGTGAAACAGCAGAACATTTGAAGAATGAGCTTGATATCCTCAACAACAAAATTTTTGAGACAGAATCAAAATTATTTCCAGAACATCAGTGGAAATTTTAGTGGAGTTCTTCATAACTCCCTTTTTTCACTAGCTGCTGACTGCATAGCCTTTTGTGAAATAACTGGTGGCTTCAGTACAATTACAGAAAGAAAAGAATACAAACACAGTATTTAATAAAACCAGAAATATCCCAGCTAGCAACATCATTTAAAGGTTCATTTGCATTTATCTATAAACCAGAAAATCCAGTTGCTGAACTACTTGCTTTTTTTGTCAAGATATCGTTTCTCCATCTCAAAACACAGCAAGATAGAGTTGCCATTCTGCCAAAAATGTGATCTGTAGACCACAAACAAATGCATAAAAGAAACACATTTAGGAGCACAGTTTCCAGAGCCTGTTACTCAGCAATTCTGAGTAACATAGTTACTTCTGTGTTTATATTACTTTTGGGGGTAGAAAGTTATGGCAGACCCACAAATTGTGCTAGAAAGTGATAAAGACTTTGGTGGGAGAAATAGACTGCATTCCTATTCCAAATGCACTGTAACTTACTATATTTTTTTACATTCTCCTTAGAATATCTAGTATTCTATGATTTTCCAATAAATACTAAAAAATTAAATATAAAATAATGGTGTTTATTTTTTTTCTAATCCATCTTTCATTTCAACTGCTTACAGTTATTCACACTATACAGTACCTTTAGGCATCTGGGGCTAGGTGATGATATATGAATTCATTGGTTAGAGGCTATATTTGAAATTTACGGCGTGCCTTCAATTGAAGGTCTTCTTCAACTCAGTGGTAAGGCATTTTTGTCATGTTCCAAGCTTGTCATAGCCAGGATTTTACATATGTACTCTTATTATATTATACTTTCTTTTATATTTATCTATTTGTTTGGTGCAGAGTGGCATTATTTCAGTTTTTCAGCAATTAAGCAGGGTAATACTGTTATAGAGTCCTTTTCTACCCGAGTCTAAAAGGAGCTTGTGCATAATTTACACTACTAGAACATGACTATCCCATTACAATAGTAGGAGGAAAAAGATGAATCGTAAATCTAATTGCCGTCTAGTGTTTTGCATGGTGAAGAAGCAAAAAGTGTTGCAACAAATCAGAAAATTCAGCGTATACATAGCAGATATTAATTAACATAATAAAGCTCATTACTTGCCTTTGTTTTGTAACAAAGGGGAATTTGCATGTCAATTTATCCAGAATATATTTCTAAATCTAGCCATCTTACTTTTTAAAAAAAGGCAGGGAGGAAGTCAGTAAAAACCAATTGTTTAACCTACAAAGTCAATGCTGTTACTGTATGACCAACCTGTTCACAGGTGCCTATTCTACAGCTGAAGACCAGCATCGATCTGTCATCTCCACTTGGGTCAATGCAACAGTATTCTTCTCATACATGCAGCTAAGTTTCAACAAGTAGTCAGTCACAGAATCACAGAATCACAGAATAGTCAGGGTTGG
>VZSZ01009739.1:152217-172526 GCA_013398815.1 Ibidorhyncha struthersii | reverse complement strand
CCTCCCAGCGGCCCCCGAGGGCTGGCGTGGTTGGCACGGGGCTCCCACGCAGGCGTGCGAGCAGCACGCGCCGGGCGCAGCCGCCAAAAGAGGGTGGAGGTGCTGTGGCAGCAGAGGGAGGGGATGGGTACGTGTGTGTCCCCCCTGGGGTGTCCAAGCGTGAGGAGGGGACATGTGCGGGGAGAGCGGCATGGGCTGTACGCAGACACGAGTGTGTTAAAAGAGATGCGGATCCTCAAAGGTGCTGAGGGATGCTCTGCTCCCTCTCTGGAGACAAAGGGGTGGTGATGAGGGTGACGACGGCCCAACTGGTGGGGATGGGGACGCACCAGGACCCAATGCCGGGATTTCTCCTCACCCCTGGCACCTGCTGGCCCCATCAGGGCCTTCTGTGCCCCGCCGTGGAAGAGCGAGTCTCTGCCATACCCCGATCCAGCCAGCCCGCTGCGGCCCCGGGCTGCTGGGGACTGGCCTGGGCTTGTGCATCCTGGGTTTGGAAAGCTTTGGAGATGGCCTCCGTGCAGCTCCTGGTGCAGCAGAGCGGGGTTTCGGGGCGTGGGCATGGCCAGCCCAGAGAGAGACACGATTTATAGCTTTGCCCTCTTCCATACGTTACCGTAGAATCGTTCAGGTTGGAAAAGACCTTTAAGATCATCGAGTCCAACCATTAACCCAGCACTGCCAAGTCCACCACTAACCCACGTCCCTCAGCGCCACATCTACACGTCTTTCAAATCCCTCCGGGGACGGTGACTCCACCTCTTCCCTGGGCAGCCTGTGCCAGCGCTTGACAATCCTTTTCATGAAGAAATTTTTCCTAATCTCCATCCTAAACCTCCCCCGGCCCAACTTGAGGCTGCTTCCTCTTCTGTCACCTGTTCCTTGGGAGAAGAGACCGCCCCCCCCTCGCTACCCCCTCCTGTCAGGGAGCTGTAGAGAGCGAGAAGTTCTCCCCTCAGCCTCCTCTTCTCCGGGCTGAACACCCCCAGTTCCCTCAGCCGCTCCTCACAGGACCTGTGCTCCAGACCCCTCACAGCTCCGTTGCCCTTCTCTGGACACGCTCCGGCCCCTCAATGTCTGTCTTGTCCTGAGGGGCCCAAAACTGAACACAGTATTCAAGGTGGGGCCTCACCAGAGCCGAGTACAGGGGGATGATCGCTGCCCTAAAAGTATGAATAAATAAATATATAGACACACATCTATAGTGTAGCTTAGGCCATTGCAGTTTGAGTGTTGTCATACAGACAGGATCTGTCGTGCTCTCGTTCCTTGGCAACATTTGCACAATTAAGAGCTGCTCTAGATTGGAAAGCAGATCTTGGTTTGCCTAAACGGGTTTAAAAACCTATCAAATTAAACTGGGCCAGGCGACTCATACAATGTGCACACCTAAATTGGTTTAACATTTGCATAAATCGGATTAAATCGTTGCTGTGGGGTGGTTTAGGGTAGGCCTGTGGCCGTTTCTGCCCAGCTCCTGGAGGGCTCCGCTGCTGCCGTGGTCTTGGGGTTGTTTTTGCAGAGCAGCAGCTGAATCACTTGTTCACAGCCTCACGTCGTGGGTGATGGCTCTACGCGGTGCTGGTTTACACCAAACCAGAGGGTTCCAGTTGGGCTGGGACCTCGCAGGCAACTGGGGTGCCCCCCACTTAGTGGGGGTGTCCTAATGGAGGAGGAAACCTGAAGGTCCAGTGGCTTTTAATGGTGCGGTGCGGGAGGCGGACAGCAGCACGTGGGCAGCGGGGCTGCAGCCGGTCGGTTCAGATCGTGTCTGGTTCGGCTGTGGCCATGATTTGTGATGCGTGGCAGGTCCTGTGGGTGGTTTGCAAGAAGGGTCTCTCTCTCTCCGGGGGGATTTTTAAGCCCGTTGGGGTTTGAGTAGCGAAGCATTCGCGTGTGAGCCCGTGCGTGGGGAGCACAACGCCTGGGGGTCGTGCCTTTCCTGCCGCCGTCTCTCCGCTTCGGTCTTGGGGCACCTCAGATGTGGTCCGTAGGGGCGTGAAGGTGGGAACGCGTCTGGTGTCCCGCTTCTGAGCGTTGAATTTCCTCTAGTCACCCAGTTTAAGAGCACAACAGGTAAACTGGTCTGCTCAGACTGTGGGAGTGATTCGCTCTCTTCGGCGCTTGCTGCTGTGTTCCTGAGAGGTGGTGGGTTTCCACGCTCGATCGAGGGACGAGCCGAGATACACCAGATCCTAACTTCAGAAATGCCCCAACTTTACATAATACTGCTTTAAGGTTCCCCCCCCGCCCCCGCCTTTCACTTCTGTTTGCGGGCAGCGAACACATGATGCGATGCGGCGTTCCACGGGGTAACCACGTGCTCTGGGTGCGGAAGGCACAAGGCTGGAGGCAAAGCGCGCTCGACCTCTCTTGCTTGTGTCCACCGAGCCGGGATGGCAGATAGCGGGAAGGAGAGGGAGGGCATGGTGTGGCGGTATCTGTGTGTCTTCTCAAAATGCAATAATCCCATCTCGGGGAAAATAGCAGCCTCGTCTGAAACGCAGCGCGTTGTATCTTTGTGGTGCTTGAGTCGTATCTCACCATCTCTCCCTCTGAGCTGTTGCTTAATTGTTTTATTCTTCGTGGTGTCCCTGTATCCAAATTAGTGTTGCTAGTAATTCCGTAGACGATTTAAATCTGCAAGGTTCTTAAAAGTCTTGATGATGCTTCCCTCCATTTTGCTTTTGTGAAGGCAGCAGAGATGGCCAGATTACCTGCTCGCCGTGCTGCAAATGCACGTGTGTGTGCGTGCCAAATCTGCAGCAATGGGGGATTATTCTTAATCTAATCTGCAGGTCTAATATCATCAAGTGGTTGCTCCGGTTCCCATGAAATGTAGATGGGTGTTGCTTCTGGCTTGCACCGGTGGAGGTTTCCCTCCTGCTGCTTCTTCCCTTTGTTTACCGCGCGTTGCTGTCACTCGCTGGCACTGGCTTCGCCTCTTTCCCTCCGTCGGCTGCAAAGGGGAGTCAGGAGCTGAGCAGCAGTTTCCAGTCACCGCGTGAAGTTCCCGTGTCACCCCCGACCGGCCGTGGCTCAGGATATGCGGGAAGCAAAGGTGATGGGCAGAGCCGCGTCCCGCTGGGAGCTCCGAGGTGGCGGAGGCAGGTGGGGACCAAACCGTCCTTTCGTCCCCGCAGGAGGGGACGTGCCCGGGGCGGCCGGGTGGCCCTGGGCGGGTGGTGACGGGGAGGGTTTGGGTCAAAGCACATCAAAGGTGTTTCTCAGGATGCTGTGATTTCCAACAAATTGTTGTCCTGTGGGATTGCTCCTGTCCCCTCTGGGCAGCTGGCCGGTGCTCCCGACCCCGCTGGGCAGTCTGGGAGAAGGGGAAGACGGGGCTGAGCACCGCGGCCCAGCGCCCGTACCCGCAGCAAGCGCCCGATGGCCGCCTGGGAGCGGGCAGAGCGGTGGCCGTGCCACCTCCTAGCCAGGCGTGACCCGCTTGAGCTAAACGCCCTGCGAAGGGCAGAGGGATGCTCGGGAAACCCAGAGGCACCAGTGCAGGAGCAATGCAGAGGGCTGGGCGTCGCTGGGGTTTGCCCAGTGCAAACCAGTTCATGAATTAACTGGTATTTCTGTCCCCCGGTCCCCGGGATGGGGTCACCAGCAGTGGCAACGGACCTCAGCCCCGCAGCGTTTTGTGCTGGACCATTGCGCGCTGTGGGCAGAGCGGCGCAGGAACCTCCCGGTCGGCTCCTTCCCTCCGAGTCGCCATTTTATTTTTCTTAAACGTTTATGTATAACCGTACACTAACCTATAAAAATTAGTTTAGGATGGCTGCCAAGAAAATCTCTGCAGTGCCTTGTGGGTAACTCCCTGTGAATTACCATAAAAGCTGTAGTGCCGAGGCTGCTGTGGCAGTTGTGAGGACGCCAGTCATAATGCTCGGTATTTAAAATTCAGATGAATGTGTAATGCGTTCGTGTCTGGATTGCAGCAGCTTGTAGCGTTTCTGGTGTCCCTGCCCTGCGTGCCGCGGCACCCGCTCTCGCTTTTTAATCTCTTCTTGCGCTCTTCCAGCGTTTTGTCTGATGGCAAAATGCAACAGGTAGCAAAACGTGGACTTCGCCGCGCTGGGAGGGAGAGTGGTTTCTGATAGCTTCCTCCCAGGAGGGACCGACCTCCCGCTTCCATTGAGCCGGCGGCAATATTTCACTTAAGGGAAAAGCCGCTCCGTAACCCTTCCCCTCCGCATCCGGCACGAGCGACGTCCTGTTTCCGAGGGCGCTCTATTTCTGGGTGTGATGAACGCCGGGACCCGAACTCACTCGAGTAAATGAAACGGGTTGTGCCGACGCCCGGCGGAGCCTGTGCAAGGGGGATGTCTCGCTGCCGTGCCGGGGAAGGCTGCGGCTCTCTTGCAAGCGAGCCGGTTGGCTTTGCTGCTTTGCTGTGTGCGCTTGGAAATATAAAGTGCTTCTCTTTATCTCTCGCCGCTGGTTTTCCTCCGGAGCAGTGAGCCAAGGTGACCGCAGGTCTCCGAAGCGGAGCCGCGGTTGAGGAGCCGCTCGGCTTGGTGCGGGCGCTCGGCAGAAGGTGTTGCTGATCTTCTGCTGGGCATGATGGATCATTTCATTTAAATGTTCCTGAAATATAATATTCATCACAGTGTCACTGTCCCACCTTCATTATAGCTTCCTGATAAACATCTCTAATCGGAGAGCGATCTCTCTGCCCTGCCAGAAGCCGCCTGGTGATAATGAATACATTTTTGGAGCCTGGAGAGGGTGTCTCGGGGATGTGTTCCTGCTCTCCCACCCCTGTCTGTGCGCGGAGAATCGCTTGCCTGGCTGATAAATAAAGCAAGAAGCAAATCTGTTTTTTCCCAGGTATATTGGTGGTATTTGTATGTGGCTGTTTCTGTTCGGGGCTCTAAGATGGTGGCGGTTCGGATGTAACCTGGTGTCCCTGTTAGTACCCGACAGTGGGGTTTTTGCCCAGGGATTTCGGAAGGGACCCCTGAACGCGGCCCCTGCCCTGCCTGCGGCTGGGGCTTTAGCGCAGCGCCCCAATGCAGCTTAATGCCCCCCCTGCACCGGGCAGCCGGGCTGCCTCCTCCACCCCGCCAGCGGTAAATCCCTGCTGCTGTCCCGGCTGGATTTCGCCAGGAGGGCCTTTACGCCGCCTCTCGCGGGGTGCCGGGATGGTGATGGCTCCCCGTGAGGCGAGCCACGTGCCACATACGGTTCAGACGAGCCGTTGTACCCTTCTCCCTGCGTCTCCAGAGCAAGCACGGGAGCGGGCAGGACCCAGCACCAGTCCTGGGAGCGGTTCAGCCGTCGGCAGGCTCGGCGCGATGCCGGGGAGGGCTGGCTGATTCGGGGCACGCAGCACCGCCACGATGGCCCCGGCTCCCCACCCGGCACGGCGGCCTCTGCATCCCCACGTTGCCGGCAGCCAGGGAGCATCCATCAAAGTGCTGCTCGTCTTGTTCCTCTCATAATTGGTTTTACGGCCAAGGACGGGCTGATGTTCCACGGAGAGCTCTGATCGCGGGAACTCAGCATCTGCCCTCCCCATGGGGCATGGCCCGGGGGGGTCGGTGTGCCCCACTCATCTGCTGGCCTCGGCCACCCGCTCCAAAGCGAAGGTGACATCTGCTGTGCCTGGGATGGATTTTTTTTTGGTCTGTGCAGCAGTGGGAGATGGCGGCTGCTGCTGGTCCCATGTGCCATTGGGACTGTCCCCCTCCAGCTGGGAGAGTTGCTGGTTACTTGTCCTCCGAGCCCGATTTGGGAAAGACCCTGGAGGTTTTGGGGAACCAGCTCCTGATCGACTCTGGCGTTTTGACCTTCGGCATCAGAATTGAAGCGTTGTGGATCCCCAGAAGCCTCCTACAGACTTCACCTCCTGGGCTGCTCTTCTGGAAAGGGCTTTCCTCTCCCTGCGCCTCGGCTGCTGCCTCCGCTTCCTCCTCCGCATTTGACCCAGAACAAGCTGAATTTTCCTCTGGTTTGCGATTTCCTGTCACCTCTGATCCTCTCCGGCGTCCAGGCCCCGAAACTCGCAGCCTGTTTCTGTCCTGTTGCAAAACTTGTCAGGAGGAGGAAAGTCCCCCCGAACTGGGAGTCGCTGGACACCGGCCATCCGTAATGCCCGACTGCCGCTCCACCGTGGAAGCCCTTGCTCCGCTTCGAGCCCCGCTCGGAGCCCCGAGGAGGGCAGCCGAAAACGTTCCCTGATAACTCCTTCCTGGAAGGACTTGTTGCATGATGCTGATAAGAAGATTTATTTTTTCCAGCAGCCCAAAGCCCAACTTGGCACCCTCCAAGGCTGAGGATGAACCCACCGTCGTGCTCCGAGCGGAGCTGGGCGCAGGGCAGGAGGCGGCGGTGAGGTCCGAGGATGAGCCACCATCACTGTGCGTCCTTCTGACGTTATCCCGCTTCCGCGGGGAGGGATGAGGAGGAAGCTCCGGCAGCCCCTATCTCGTTTCAGCACCTCAGTTTTAGCAGCCTGACCTGCGGAAGCCTGTCTGGCGCTGCGGGCTGGGAGCACCGCTGGCGTTCCTGACCCCCGGGGCTGCTCACGTGCCCTAAAGGCTTCGCTGCTTGTCCCCATAACGGGATCCCGGTGAGGCCATTTGGGGTTTGAGAGCGACCGCGGACCTCCCAGCATCTGCTCCCGAGCTGCAGGCAGCAGGACGACAGCTTCGATGCTTTATCCATTCATCCCTCTGCAAAGCAGCTTGAAAATCTCCGGGGCTGAGCAGCTGCCCCAGCGCTGCGGAGGGCACCGACGTCCCTTTGCTTCTCCTCCTGTCGGAGGGGACACGGGCGACAGCGCCCATCCAGCGGCTCCAAGACGTGCTGGCCTAAAAATAGGTGTGAGGTTGCTTTGAAAAGAGGAAAAGTAGGGAGGTGAGGAGGAACTAAAGTGTGTCTTAGAAGAAAGAGAGGAAGGTGAATGAAATATTTAATGGCCCTGACAGCTAAGGCTTCTCATCCCGGCTGTGTGGGGAGCGTGCTGCGTGGGTTGGGGGGGCTCCGGTGGGTGCCCAGATGGGTGCCACGGGCCTCTGGTGTGTGCCCAGCCTGGCCAGGAGCTGGATTTTGCACTGGGTGAGGAGCAGCAAGGAGGGGATGAAGAGAGGAGATGCAGTTTCATGCCCAGAGGTGCGTTTGCAGCTGGCGGGGGTCCTCCCGGTCTACGTGTGCGCACAGAGCTGCACGTGAGAACCCACCCGGGACGTCGTCCCCAACGTCCCACCTCATCCTGTGCTTTAGTTACTGGGATGTCCCCTCTTATTGAGGATGGGTGATGTGGTTTGGGTCCCTGCTCGGTGTCTAGGGAAGCTGGGGGACGGGACTGGTGAAGCGGGGCGGGCAGGTCGCGGCTGCGCTGCCTTCGGGTGCCTCCTGCGAGGGGTGAGCTTGCTGCGCGCTTGAGTGCTTCACGCTGCTGGTGCAGCCCGTGCCGAGCGTGCGCTGGTGGGATGGGAAGCCGGGGGAGAAGCAATTCAGCTCTTGCCCAGAGTCTTTCTGCAAACGGCTTTGCAGAGGGCTGTCCTTGGAGGGGTCTGTGCCCCGGACCCCCCGTCCCCAGCGCTGGCCTGGCCAGTTCAGCCCGCAGGGCACGCAGGTTTATATTTCGCTCTTAAAAACCACCCAGAGCCAGGCTGTAATTAGGCTGCGTTGTCTCGTAACTGGATCTCCCAGCCTGATGCTTTGTTCTTGGCTTACCCTTGACTTTTTCTGATGTCTTTGAGCGAGTCTTATCCCTTCTCTGTGCCTCAATTTTTCATCCTCTGTCCTGACTCCTGCAGGACAGACGCTTTCCAGGCAGGGGCTGCCCAGCACTGTCTCGGGCAGTGCTTGTCCCGGAGAGCCGTGCTCTCCTCCGAGCCCTCTGAACCTTCTCACGAGGAGCATTTACAGGTTATTTGATTGCAGGTTTTCCTGGGAAGTATCAGAGGAGCTTGTGACGCCAGACCCCCCAGAAACGCTCTGCGGTGTGCTTTAATCTTCAGAATAAAATATCTGCACAAGACTTTCAACTTGGATTTTTCTTTGGAAGTTGCTTTATTTTAAAACCACTTTTTTTTTTTTCTGATTAGTCTTTTAGGAGGGGGGAAAAAACATATCCTGAAATCTTGCCTATTTAAATAGTGTCCGGGCTTGGGCTTTTTTGAGTTGCAAGATGGCTGTGCTGCTTTCTCAGTGCCCCGCACCAAAGCAGCACTGAAAGCGGTGGCATCAAATGGCGTCCTGTCTGTCCATCCTTTGCTGTCTGTACGTGCATCTCTTGGCTCCTCTTGCGCTTGCAGCCTCTAGATGTGGGTAGTGGGAGCAGGGAGCGCGGGACAGAGGTACCCTTTGGCACGCTTGCGCTGGCCATCAGCTGATGCCGTGAGCGCGTGCTCGCTTGCCATCGAGCCTCTCGAAGTGTGCGTTGGCACAACTGGGCGAGAGCTTGGGAAAACCCACGTCGCTACTGAGCAGCCCCATTCCAAGGAAGGTTTGGGGCTCTTGGGAAAGCTTTGGGGCAGGCGGGATGGGATGAGCTGGGAGCGTTCAGTGAGGGTGTGTGGGGGAAGATGGAGCGGGCGGCAGCAGACGGGTGTGCGGGGGACGCCACCGGGAAGGAGGCTGTGGAAGGGACGCCGGGTGCGGGAACAGCCCGTGCGCTCGGTGGCGGAGGGGGCGTGCAGCCCCGCTGCTCAGCTTGGTGCCAGCTGCCCCCTCGCCGGCTGCGCCGCTCCTCCCGGCGGGGCTCCGCGCCGCTGCCGCCCCCTCCCAGGGGGATGCGTGAAAGCTTTGGCAGAGCCCCGTGCCGTGGGAGTGGGAGCTCCCCGCTGCCACGGGAGAGTCCAGGCTCCATCTCGCCCCCGCAGATGCTTGCGGAACGTCTCTCATGGGTGCTGCGGCACCGGGCACAGGGCAGGCGGCTGCTGCTCAGCCGAGATTGACCAAAGTCGTGTCTCCCTGTTCGCAGCTCCTGGGCTCTGGCCACACGCTGCTGCTTGGATCAGGCCCTCCTGGCAATGCTTCTCTTGGAATTTCCTTGTGCCGCAGAGGCAAACCGGAGCAGCATCCCTGCTCTGCATCTTCTTGGGCAGAGAAGCCGGCAGCCCTTCCTACTGCTGGGACCAGGAATCATCCGGAGAACGTGGCAGGCCGGCGTGGGAAGCAGCTTTTGCTCTCCCACCTGGTACCTGCTGTGCTCTGGGGTGGGGGTTTGGCGTTTTGGGGCAGGACTGTGAAATCCCAGCCTGGGCCACCACGTTGCGTCATGTCGCTGTGCTTCGGGCATTGCGCAGAGCCTGAGACTTTGACCGACAGTGTGACGTCCCTGTAGCAGGGTGGCAGGAGGGATGGGTGATGCTGCTGCTGACCCCCCGCGGGTGCGTGTGAGCGGAGATGCCTTTTGGACCAGCGTCAGCCTTCCACCATACGGGGAGGCTCGAGCCCTGAGATGAGGCTGGGGCTGACGCACAGAAACCTGCAGCAGCTCCTCTTCTCCGCAGCCTCCTGCGATTAAACGCGCAACCGGAGCCGTGTCTGCAGCGAAGCTGACGATGGTGGGCTTGGTGGCTCCGGCCCTGGGGACGAATGGACACCAATCGTTTTTGTTTTCAGGCGCTTTCATAACTGGCATAGCTGGGCCTCGCGCTGCAGGGTGTCCTGTTCTGCCTCGCCTCCAGCATCAGCCGGTCTGTAAATGTATGTTCCCAGAAGTAAATTCCCCCCCGAGGGGAGGTCTCAGGTTCCCTCCTGGCTGGAGGAGTGCCCGGGAGCGGCAGCGCTCGCTCTCAGCCCCGTGGCATGACCTGGTGGGGAACGCAGCCCCGTCTGCCCGTGGCCTCTGCGACCGGCTCCTGCTGTGCTGACGCAGCTTTTGGGTCCCTCCAGTTTGGAGATGGGGTGCCCTGAGCACCACTTGTGGGATAACGCAGGAAAAACCTCTTCCAGACATCCCAGCTCAAGGTGGCAGAGGTTGTGGCAGAACACCGTTGCGTGGTTCACCGGCGTATGCTGGAGCTTTCGCTGCTTCTGGTGGGATACAAACGGGCTCTGCTGTGCCTCCGACGCTGCCGCTGTGTCCTCCCCGAGTGGCGGATGCCCCAAGTGGCCCTAGAAAAAACCCTTTGGCTTTGTTGGTTGTTGCTTTTGCTGTTTGCCATAAAATGGAGCAGTGTCCTGGGGGCTACGAGTCACGCGAGGACCGGTCTCCGTCTCCCCGGGGGCAGAGGGAGCTGCTCGGGGCGCTGCTGTCAGGCTCTGTGCAAGCATTGTCCCACAACCAAACCCTTTCGGGGTGCAAACTCTGGGGAGGGATTTGCAGTGGATTTTCTGCCCTTTCTCAGCTGTTGGGGCAGATCTGCTCTCGTGCGTGTTGATTATTTATTCTTTTTGGATGCAAGAGGTTGGCTAAGTGTCCTGGCTGTGTTTTTTCACCACGGGTGAGCGCAGGAGCAGAACGAGCCCTCTGTTGCCCGGGGTGGTCAGAGCGAGCTGGGGAAGGTCAGGGAAACGCGGTGGTCCCAGACGGCTCCTGAGTCAAGGGGAGTGTGGTGGAGGGGGTTGGGGGCCCAGGAGAGCAAAAGGGGCTTGTTTGCGATCACGAGTGGATGCTCGTGCTCTGCCACTGGTCGTTAGCATCCCTCTGCGCTCTGCTGAGAGCTCATGGGACTGGAAGCACTGGGCTTGCAGCTGGGGGAGGCATAGGCTGGTGGCCCCCTTGTCCCCAGTGGTGTCCCCATCTGCCCCGTCCCCCTTCCCTTCAAGCCGAGCAGGGGTAACTCTCGGAGAGCTTCTCCCGACCTTTCCAGCTCCGTGCCCTCAGCTGCCACCGAGTGACACGGTGACATTTCACGTCTTGAATGTCTGAGCAATTTCATAAAGAAAAAGCCAGCAGAAATGAAATGCTTTGGCTTTTTGTGTCCGACAAATTGGATTTGTTAACCTGAAGCTCCATCTGTCAGCTGGCCGGGCCCCTCTGCGGCCGGTGGCTGGTGGGACCGGGTGGGAATCACAGAACGGTCAGGGTTGGAAGGGACCTCTGGAGATCATCTAGTCCAACCCCCAAAGCATTGGAAGGGGAGGGAAAGCGCAGCTGGGACACGGGGAGGAGGAGGAGGGAGTGGTGGTACGCAGCAGTGTGTAATATTTGCTGTATTTTCAGCAGTGCATTTCTGGAGGTCTTTTTGGAAGAGATGGGTCTTTGCATCAGGCATGGGGCAGCTGAACTGCAACCCAGCCCTGTCGAGGTGGCAATTGCTGTTTCTCTCTCCCAGGCCAGGGAAGCGGAGTCTTTACCTGCCTTCGTCAATGAGGTGATGCTCCCGTACGCTGATTTACCCCAGCACGCGACAGCGGCAAAGCGAGATCAGTGCAAATGCCTGTGCCGCAGAAACCGCAGCCCCCGCCCGGGCGCGTTTGGACGGTGCGTCGCTGCCCGGCGCGGCGTGCACGGCCCTGGGCACGAGCCTGTCGTGTTCACACAGAGCACGGGTCTCGTTTGCCGAGGGGGGAGCGGGCACCAGCGCATGCTGCTGCCCCGGCACGGCTCACCGTGAGACGGGCAGTGGCACAGGATCTGCTCTTAAGTAGCATGCCGCGTGGCGTGTTATTTCTAGTGCGGGTGTGTGGCAGGTAGGAGGTGCGCCCGCAGGTCCCTCCTGCCGTCCCCGGGGAGCGGGAGGAAGCGTGTGTGCAGGGGCAGGTCCTCTCCTCTGCTTTCAGGCTCTGTTGCAGAGCTCTGTTCGGATTTAATGCGGTTTAACCCTGCTCTGGGGATGGGCACGAGGAGTCCTGGGTCCCTGGAGAACTGCAAAGTTGCTTCCCTCCCCTTTTCCTTTTTTCTAAATTAAGAAAAAAGAAAGAAAACAAACAAAAAAGGCTCTCTGTGAAGCAGGCGGGCGAGCACGCAGAGAGCCAGCGCCACACCAAACTGTCGCGGGCAGCAGCCGCTGCTGCCTGGGGGCTTTGGGGACCCTTTGGGGACCTGGCGGTGCTGGCAGCGCTGGAGCCGGCTGCTCTCGCTCTCTGTCCCTGCGTCCCCTCGGCCGTGGCACCTCGCTGCCGCAGCTCCGTCCGAGCCGTCTTTCTCAGCCTTGCCTTTCCCCGGCAGTGGTTTTGTAAGTCCTCGGTAGATCCATTACTGCGCACGTGGTCCCCGTGGCAGCTTGCAGCCTGCGTTGGGGTTTTGCAGGTCTCGCTTGGCTGCTCAGCAGGCTCCAGCGTGGGATGGCTGCAGGCTCTGGAAGACTCTCCTGTGCTGCTCATATGGAAAACACTCTCAGTAACCACAAAGAATGGAGATGGCGCTTAAAAAAACACACAAAAAGGTCATCTGTAGGGGCCTACAGAGTGGGGATATGGAAGCTGCCTCGTGTAATTTCTGCTGGGGTTGACTTGAGAAACTCCTTCCCCTGAACCCCAGGGACGTCTTTACGAAGCAGAGCAGTCCAGGGGACATCCCGTCCTGCAGATGTCATCGGACTGGATGCTCTGTCCCATCGGCACAGCCCCGCCGGGAGCTCACCGCCGAAACACCGGGCTGACAGCCCCGGTGGCGCTGCCTCGGGAGGGCTGATGAACCCTGTTTTTCAGTCGCATGAGTCCCTGTACATCAGCTGCTTTGGGCATTTCCTGCGCTCCCGGAGCAATCCCATGGGAGGGCAAAACACGAATCTTGAATCCTCCTGCGCAAGCAACCATGGCTGCTGGGACAGGAGAGGAGCTCCAGCTCCAACGAGGACGCGGGCGCCTGGGATGACCCCAACTTGCTGCTGATCTCAGAGGGCTCCAGGAGGGCTCAGGGACATGACAGACATCTTGCTGGGGTCTTGGAAGGGGGTTGGAGGACTCGGCAGGGTGCTGCAGCACTGCGAGTCACTGCATGGTACCTCCCATGGCTGTGCTTTTGCAGGAGAACTGTTGGAGAGAGAAGGACCTTCAAAGATTATTTGGTTCCCGATGCACGTGTTGCAGCTTTATCTGTCCTAACATCACCCAGAAGCTCCCCACCACCCCGAGCATCGGGGACGTGTGGCAAAGTCCAAGGCCAGGGGCTATATTTGAGGCTGACGTGCCTAAACCCTCCCTGGTCATCAAACAGACCAAAGCTTGGGCATGGCAGGCAGCGAGTCCAGCGGGGCCACCAGGAACGTGGCTGCTAGAAGACACCCAGTGGGGTGGAAAATCCCTTTATTTTTTCCCGTGTCTGAAGTGCGAGTGGGAGACTTGGACCTGGCTTTTTCCCCATGTGGAGAAAGGGGCTGAAACCTTCTGCCCAGGCGCCAGTGCCACGGATGCGTGTGGCACGTCCTCCCTGCTCCGTCGCCTCGATTTGAGGATTTGATGCATCCTGCTGTTTAAAAATAAATAGCTAGTTATTTTGGGCCAGGGAGGCAAACAAATCAACAGGGCAGTGATTTCTTCAATCATCCTGCATGCTGCACAAGGGAAAAATTAATAAAGTACCTGCCATCCCCAGAAGCTATTTGTTAAAGCCAACGATAATGATGGGCAAAATTGAGTTCCTGCTTATGACGGGTTTGCTCACGCTCCTGCGCTCCCTCTCCAAGGCATCGCTGTTCCTGACAGTGCCGTGGGGGGAAAGGAGATATTGATCTGCGCTCTGGGTCTGAGCTTTTCCAGCCTTGGCAAGAGCGGCACAGGACTCTCCAGCCTCTCTGGGGACTCGCTTGTGCTCCGAGGATTAGGTCCTTTTAGGTGTTTTGGGATCCATTGGAAATCTGGATTATCTGAGGAGTCACTGTCCTGTGGTTCTTCCTCACTTCTTGGTAAGTTTGGGCCTTTAGAGGGTTTTCAGGGTTTTGCAGACACTGCTCCTGGTGTTTGCCTGCTGGAAACTGCGGCATGTGGTGGTGGCTGTCGGAGGAAGGATGGTTGGGAGCAGGCTCTGTTCCCTGCTTTGCTGCAGACCAAGGGAACATTGGTTTTCCAGTTCATTCTTGAACTTTCTCATTTGTAAAATGGGCACATGTGGAGCCATCCTTCACCAGGAGCCCAAGACTCAACTCGTGAATCCATGAGCTTTTCACATGACAACCATGAACTTGAGAAGACCAGACTTTCCTTGGGCTACTGATAACTCGCTCAGAGAAGCAGCCAACGTTACCTGGCTCCTTAGGGCGGTTGGGTGCTCTGGGTTTGCCCTCTGCAGGTTAACCAAAAACCGTTTGGCTTCTGACGCTGAGAATAAAACACCACATCATGGGAGCGTCCAGCATCTCTTGATTGCGGAGTTAATGGTGTAGGAAGGCTGATGGAGCATCCTCGCCTCTGGGTCTTGTTGCTGCAGAGCAAAGCCCCGTGGGCACCCACTGTTGTATCTGCCCTCCCCAGCCCCTGCGTTCAGCGGCATCCAAAATACTCCTCCTGCAGTCTTGTGGCAGGAACATCCCACAGCTCGTTGCGGTTTTGGGGGGCTGCCATTGGGTCCCCACGAAACTTTCCTCCTGGCCAACTCATTTCAGGAATATTTCGTGCATGATAACAGTGCAGGATCTCACATCAAGAGAGATGGAGGGTTTGTCCAGCTGGGAAACGGGGCTGTTTATTTACTGGTTTAGCGCTGCGTGTGTCTTGCATTGCCTTGGTGGAATATTAGCTATGTAAACAGCAGGTTAAACGGCTGCGAGTGTAAGAGCCAACCCCAAACACACTGGTGCGGAGGCCAGAGGGAAAGCTGAGCAGGTGAACGCTCGTATCCCGCAGCTCGAGTGGACAGAGGTCTCCTGAGAGATGACTTGAGAAGAAAAACCTTTCTCCCCCCCGGTTTGGGTAATGCCCCATCCTTAACCTTGTCCACAGGAGCCCTTTTGGCATCAGGGGGGCTGAAGGCAGCGTTAGCTGCTCTGTGTTTTGGGTTTTTTTTTTGTGATGAATATTCTCCTCCTCCACAAAATACCCCCCTTCAGGCTGCTTTCATGTTCAAAGCAAGAGGCGCACAGCTCCTCCTGCTAATGAACCTTTGCTGGTTGCCCCGGCTCGTGGGTGGGTGTGAAGAGCAGATCTGGATTTAGCTGACTGCTGGTGAGGCTTTGGGAAAAAAGAGGGGGGGGGAAAGTCCCTTTTGTGTTTACCGTTGCTGTAAGAGGCGCAGGCTCAGTGGCTGGCGTTAATTGGGGAACGTGGCCGTAAGGTGGTACGAAGTGGCCCTTGAGCTGAAGGTGTGCTCCACGGCGGTGGATGGAGCTCCCAACCCACTTGCTGGATGGCTCACGGGTTCTGTCCTGGCACCGATTAATATTTAAACCAAGAGTCGATCTGCGTTCGGGGCATTTAAATAGAGTGCAAGTTGTATTTTTAAGCTGCTGGTTTTGAGCTCTTGGGATTCTGTGGATGGAGAGGAGCCCTGGTCAGCAGTGTCTCGCCGTGGGGAGGCAGTGGCCGCCCCTTTCCAGCTGGGTTTGGTTTGGGACTCTGGGTTTGCTCGTACGTATCTCTGGTCATCCTGCACTTTCTTTGCAAGCAGAGCAAAACATGGTCTTTTTAGAGAAAAAACATTACTCTGCAGCGATGGAAAATGAGCTATAAATTCACTGTTCTTGGAGGAACAGAGAAGATCTGGTTCGTGCTGGATGAAAGCAACGGGTCGAATCCCGAGTCCTGCCTTTAAGCTCCAGATGTCCGTTTTCATCTCAGGGTGGTGGGTCTGAGACCGGACTGTCCCAAGAGACCCTCTGGGGGCCGGGAGGAGCCGACCTCCCCTCCGGGGGTGGGTCATGTTGGGGCTCCAAGCTGCTCCCACCCGAACACGGGGACCTCTCTGTGAATGCTCTCGATGAAGCCGTGTGGCAGCCACTGCGAGCAGCTCGGGCCTTCTCTGGCACAGAAAGGACAAATTAAATAAACATGCTTGATTGCTTAAACATTTGTTTTTTAAATTAGCAGCAGCTTTTTTATATTAAAGTATGTGGATATGCTGCTGGGGAACACTTTAGCAAGTTGTTTTTTTCTTCCTGGTGCTACTTTTCCAGAGTGATTCCTGATTTAAAAACCAAATGCAAAATGCAGGCCAAGTTTGAGGTTTAATCCTGTAAAAGATGTCGATGGGAAGAAAGTGCGCTGCTTGGAGCCGTGGGGCCCTGTTTGGATGGGTGAGGAGACAGGCCTCCAAGGCAGCAGCGTTGGCAAACCGTGCCTCGCAAGCGCTGGGGAAAAGGGTGTATGGAAAGGGGCTCCACGAACGTCCACAGCTTCTTGGGAAAAATTTTAGTGGTCTGTGAATTGTAAAACTGTTAAAATCTTCTGCAGGGAGGTGTTTGGAGGTGCTGTACATGGGAACGTAGTTGTCTGTGCGCTCAGAGGGACGGGGGTCTGCAGCCCTGGTGCCCTGGTCTCGGTGAGCGGGGCTGGGGGACTGTCCCCCCCCATGCGTGGTGTGGTGGGTGACCCTGCGCCGGGCTCTTCCCCGGCTGTGCCTCTGGTTTTGTTCTTACTCTTTGGTCTCTGTCCTGTTTAGACGGCAAAGAGGCGGCCCGGCGTGAGGGTTACAGCTCATTCGGCATTACAGGATAAAGGGTTTTTAGATGCTGCTCTAATTGTAACCAAGATTGCTAAATAGCATCTCTGGGAAGGCAAAATGCAGCCAGAGGGACGCTAATGCTTCAGGTTGACCTTGCTTGAAGCGTGTGTGGGTTTTGCTGTTTCCATAGGCTTGCTATCAGTGTCCTAAAATAGCATCTGTCCAAAAAAAATAACTCCAATAACGGAGCAAGGATCCCTGTGCGTGTACCTGGGGGAGTACCGTCCCCAGGAGTAATCCAGGTGTTGGTGGCATTGCAGCTTAAATGTGCTCCTGCAATTTTAGACAAAAAAAACCCAAACCTAAAAAAATAGAGTTCCCACAACCCCGGTGCTTTTTGTGTCGTCCCGCCGAGTTGTAGCAAAGCTCCTGGCAGCCGGCTCGGGGACCAGCCTGGCCCGGGGGAGCCCGTGGGAGCACCCTGGGCTGGCGCAACTCCCCTTCCCTTTGCGTGGACCCCAGGCCACATCCTTAATTTTTTAATTAATGGCTGCATCCCACACGAGCGCAGCTCCAGCTCGGCTGCGAGGGTCCCTGCGCAGCCGCAGGATCAGGTCCTCTCCGGCACCCAAGCGGGGAAGGGGATGGGGGTGGCAGAGGCTGCTCCGTACCCTGGCTCTGCGCCCTCCCTGAAGGCGACCAGCAGAGTGGGGTTTGTTGTTGTTGTTTTGTTTTTATGTATTAAAGGTTTAATAAATGGAATTAAATACTGTGAAACTTAAGGTAATTAAATGTGGAAGCAGAAGGAAAAAAATTGTAAAGCATCCTCTCCAGGAAACTAATAGGCTCCATGCCTCCTTATCTTAATGATTTTCATAATTTAGCTGAATGCAGAGATAATGGATCTGATGAACCTTTCTGGAGCTAACTTTAGATTTAATGGGCTTCTTGCTGGGGAGCAGGGTGGGGGCAGGTGCAATCAATGCGCTTAAGGAGGGAGATAAGAGCAAGAGAAGCTGAAATAAACAGCCAAACGGCTTTTCTGAAGACTTAAAAGTTGCTGTGTGTCCACGCTGAGTGCTCCCTCCTTCCCACCTGGAATTAACCTCGGAAATCATTTTCAGAGCCCACGTGATTTCCTCCGGCTCGGCCGCAGCAGCGCTGCCAGCGGGTTTTGCCTTTCTGCCCAACCTCTGACCCTCCCTGGGACGAGGGAGCCGCAAAGCCGGGATCATCTGCGTTAATCTGGTCTCATTGAGGCGGGATCAGTGAAACCACCTCGCAGATTCACTGTATTATGGAGCAGATTGAGGGACTTAGAGAGCAAATTTAATAAATATCATTTCGATATTACTTGGCGGAAAAAAAATATCCACTGAGCGGCTGATGTTGAAGCACCCTGTGAAGGATGGTTAATAGGGACCTGATGTGTTTGGGGAGCTGGGGGAGAGGGGATGGGGAAAACGCCGAATACTGGGGGGGACGGGGAGGAAGGGACATCCCTCGGGGCTGGCCTGTGCCAAGAGCTGAGGCACGGCGGCACGTGCAAACGCAAGTAGGGCTGGGTGTGCTTGGGAATGGGGGAATGGGGATGTTTGCTAAGGGACAGAGGTAGGACCTGCACCTTCGGCTCCGCTTGGGTGCAGCCATGAGGCTCCTGCTGCCTCCTTGGCTCTACCGGCAGTTCGCACGGCCGGGGCGCTCCGGCTGGTGTAGGGGCAGAGCCGGGTGGAGATGCTGAAGCTGACCCTGGACCCAAAGCAGCTTTGCTGTGTCGGTGCTGTGATGACTGCCCACGATGCGGAGCCAAACGGACCCCTGTGCACCCGGGGCCAAGCCAGCACCCCTCCACAGGCACTACGGGCAGCATAGCGAGCGGCTCTGGAGGTGGTAGCCAAAGCTGTGTTTTTTTGCAGCTGGATATTTGAAAGTGGCATCTGCCACATTGGTTTATATCTCCTTTGTGTCAGGGAGGTGGCATGGCGTGGTCCGGCTGCCATGTCCAGCTGTGGGACTCTGAGGGTCCTGTGGTGCCTTTTTGTCCTGGGGCTCCCTGTACTTCCCAGTGGAGTCTTTGAGCTGTGCTCTGACATGCCTGAAGCCTCCTTGGGAGCTTTCCAGTGGAAAAAGCAGAGCTGCTGTAACAGCCCAAGGGCATGAATGGGGGGATGTGAGGTGGGTGCGGGCACCCGGGGTGCCCGAGCGCAGCCCGGGCTGGGAGCAGGTGCTGTGCCTGAGCTCCGACCCACGCTGCGGGCCAGGTCCCGCTTGCGGATGGGGTCTTCTGCCTGGCCGCGAGCGCAGCAGCCACGCAAAACCCTGTCGACAGGGCCCAAGGAAAGCTCCAGCTGCAGGGGAAGAAGGGAAAAGCGATTGCTATGGGAAACTCCGAACCGTTTCTTCCAGGGCTGGTCATGGTGAGCGAGGTTTTGGCTGTGCCGGGGTGTGGGGATGGGTGCTGCTGCCCGCTGCCTCTCCTGGGAAGCGTGCCTGGATCGTCCACCTTCCTGAAATGCTCTGGTGAGGGCAGCATCCCCTGGGTGCCTGTCCCACGCCTGCGCTGAGGACCCGCAGGGGAAGGTGCAGCGCTCACAGCCGAAGGGGCTGGTTCATCTTTGTCCCCGGCAGGACCCCCTGCCTGCTGGAAAAACACTTGGGTTAGGAGAAATGTGTGACCTCTTGCTAACCCCCTTCCCCTTCCCCTCTTGCTCTGCAAGATGTTAAAAAGAAGGAGGAGAAAAAAAGAAAAAAAAAAGAAAAAAAAACCACGCTGCGGCCAATCCAAGGAGGGCGAGAGCCGGGGACCATATCATTAAAATGCTAAAATGAGCATGCTGAAAACAGACACAATTGGGTATTTAAAGCTCTGAATGAAAAGACTGTGTGTTAGCCGGCTTGCGGAGAGCCGGTCTCCCAGAGCCCCTGGAAAATATGTGGTCAAGCCCGCACCATTAACTTTTTCTTTCTGGTTTGTAAAGTAGCTGTGAAATCCCGGGGGGGGGCCGGACCCCACGTCCCTGCCAGGCTGGGGAGGACACCCACACTCTGCCAGAGGGGCAGCATTGCCAGTCACTTGCTGTACGTCAGGCAGCCTTTTGCTGTCCTGAAGCGATCTTTATCCCAAAATGTGGCGCTCAGCATGGGGACTCGTGTGGCCCCTGCATCCTGGTGTCCCCAGGGACCCCTCTGTCACCTCTGCTGCAGACCAGGTGGGATTTGCACCAGCCTGTCCCCCTCACACCGAAGCCTGGGCTGCGTGGATGAAGGGGTGACGCAGCTTCAGCCCCAAACCAGCCACAAATTGACTCCTGGATGAATCACTGCTAAGTCACCGCAGGGCTGTTGCATCATTTGTTTGCGGCTTAAAAACTGGGCAGCTCAGGCTGCTGGAGGCTACCAGCTCAGGTGCCCAGGGCCGTACCAAGAGCTGTGAAGTTCTCCAGTGGTCGATGGTGCCTCTTTTACCTGCCAGCGTGGATCTTTGCAGCCGCACTCTGGGCATGGGTTTGCCGCATCCCAGCTTGTCCCTCCCTGGGTGGAGGTTGTGGCCGATGTTCAGCGGCAGGTTAGCGCTGGCCGCAGCGTGCCCTGCAGGAGGGCGAAGGTGTGCAGGGGGTTATTTCTGTGCCCCCACGCGGGTTTCCCTGGGGTGCATATGCAGAGGGATCGGCGTGGGTGCAAAATGCCCCTAAAATGTCTCCTTAGGGCAAGCATTAACTGCCAGGCTGGGCTTAGCTCCAGCAGGCAGGAACAGATGAATCAGACACTTAATGGCAAAATCAAACCCCTCAAAGTATTAAAAACAACCCAGCTCCAGCGGGCTCCTCTCTGCCGAACGGGGAGCCCCAGTGAGAGGGAGCGA
>VZSZ01009739.1:97431-150049 GCA_013398815.1 Ibidorhyncha struthersii | reverse complement strand
CCTCCTCCTCCTCCTCCTCCTCTCCGGTTTTCCCCAGCCGGTGGCTCACGGGAGCGTTTTGCTGCAAAACAAGAGACAAAGTGTAAAAACCGCATCCAGCACCCCCCGTGTGTGTGTGCTGGGAGCCCTCTCCTGCCTTACAAAGGGCCGGCTCTCCACCTCACCCTTTTCTCCAAATTCCCCCTTTTACTACATGTTTGGGTGTTTTTTTTCCCTGTACTAAAAATGCCTTTTATTTGTTAATGAGTAAAAGGCAGCCCAGGTCCGCAGCGGTCGCCTGCACGGTGCTCTCAGCAGCTCGGGGCAGGACACGGGCTTTAAGCATTTTACAAAATTTATTTGCTGTAAACATTGCACAACTTCTGTGCTCGTTTCCCAGGATTAACATACAACGCGCATTCTCGGTTTTATATGACTTGCTTGCTAGCTGTTACGCTACTGCTCAAGCTTGAGATGCAGATTTATCTTAAATCTGTAATTTTAGAAACATAAGAGGGGAAAAAAATGCTCCATTTTGTTACGGGAACTGTGTAGGTGGAACTTTCCTGAGACATGGCCATATTTTATCCCTTTATGATTTCTTTCTCACTCTGGCAAAGACAAAATACTTTTATGTTGCAGGTAACTTTTACGTCAAGCCTCTAACTTTGAATTTGCAGCAGCTGGTCTGACTCGAGGCAGTTAAAGGAACACTTGAAATTAAATTTGAATTTATATTGTTCGTTGGCGGACAACTCTCCTGCAGTTAAGGATAAAAATGTAAAGATTAAGCTGATCATTGCTATATATGAAAAGCAGTTTCAAACATTAACATTATGGTTCGTCTCTTAAAAAAAAAAAAAGGGGGATTCTCTAGACTGTGCTTTGTATAGCTGCATCTCGCTATCCTTTCATTTCCCTTTTCCTGCAAACGTCACTTAGCAGAGGAGAAATCACAAGTTCCAGCACACTGGGATCGCCACACACAGAACAGAGGAACATCTGCTGAAAAGAGACTTTCTGAGAATAACAAACCACCTGCACTGAGAAATTTTTCTTCTCTCGTAACTAGCTCAGTGTTCATCGGTGCAGGTCTGGAATCCACCGCTGGTCTGTTTCTGGCAGCAGAGGTGCTTGTCAGCCCTGGTATTTTACAAGGTTAATATTTATTTACAGACTGACACTGTTGGTTGGGGTTGGTTCTTTGTTGTTTTTTTTTTCCCCACCAAAAAGGAGGAAGTGAAAAATCTGCATTTGAGCTAATCAAGCTATTTTAACAATTTCTTCATGATTTACGTTTTCTCCAACGTAACGAGCATCTGGAGTTGATTGGTGCCTTTCAAGCCGCCCTCTCACTTCTTGCGGAGGAGTGTGTTGGGACGTGGGCCCGAAGACGGTGAGTAAGGCTGGCTCAGACGGCAGCTCCGGCTTGATGAGGTGGTCCTGCACCAGGGACTGAGCTGCACTGGAGGAGGGGTTTGCACAGAGGACAACAGCTCTGGGGCTGCGCTTCCTTCTTTTGCTTTTCATCCCTGGAGTAAAAACCATAACGCTCACCATCCTTTCATGTTATTACTCCAAGAACCTGCCAAGTAGAAGGTATCTGTATGTTTTAACATCTTGGGAGCGTGTCGTTGATCCCTAGTGTGGAAAGAGGCACATGCCCTCCAGGAGAAGTGTGGGACGCTTGTTCCAAGTCTTTCTGCCAGTCAGAGTGGAAATGAGGGAGTGGGGGAGTGTCAGGGCTGCCGCTCTGCGGTCCAGCTGCTCTGCAACCTCCTCCTGCAGCCGAGTGGCAAAGCAGTCATTTTTCAAAGGTGTTGAAAGCAGAGAAGGCCCAATTATGCTTTTGACTTGGAAGAGATGCGTATCATTTTTTGGGGAGGTGGAGGTACCAGAATAAACCGTCTGAAGGTTCAGTGTACAGACAGAGTGAATTTAGTATTAGGTACTAAATTCCTGCAAAGGTGACAGTTGCAGCAGGTATATGAGGAAATCCCTCATTACCCTGCAGAGCTGGAAAATCAGGATATGGTGTTTTATTATGTTTCTTAACCTTGATCACAGCAAGTCTCAAACACCCTCTTTACCCTCGCTGTTGAATCTGGCCTGTGGGTACAGATTCTTGTACAGCGCAGCTATTTCACTAGATTTAATCTCTAAGGAGCGTGCCAGAAAAACAGCCTTGGGGAAATGGCAATCTGCTAGCTTCCTTGTCTGTAAAATGGGAATAGTGATGTGTAACTCCTTTCTGCAAAGTGTTTTAGGGTCAACCAGTGAAAAGTGCTGAAATGCCATGGGTTGAATCGTTTGGCCAAAAAAAACTGAGGCAGAAGCAGTAGCGAGGCTTGCCCAGGCTCCCGTGGCAGGTCGGCAGCGAGGCCAGGAATAGACCCGGTATCTCTGATTTCTGCTCGAGCGTCCCTGTCTGCTGCGCGTGGGCGCGGGCCAAAAAAGAGCAGCAGTGCCGGTGACACCCGGCTATGTGTAAAGGAGAAAACCGAGGTTGCACGATCCCATCCTTAGTGCCTTTCTGAGGGCTGTCCCGTGGTGCCAGGTGTAGGAGTGACAAGTTGTCTGACACCGGTCCGTGAAGAGCTGGATTGAAGCCACTTACTCATTTCATGCTGGCTTCTGTGCAGCCCTTGTCTAGTAAGGACTTTGTAGATGCTGCTCACCTGGGCTGAATTTTTAAGCAGTCACCTGGAGATGAAAGGCACTTGATGCCATTACCACTCCCCCCAAGCCATCCTCTGCCCTCTGTTTGAAGAGATTTTGAACTCCAGGTATACTTTATTCCCATGCAGGGCTTTGCTGTTGGACGCAGCAGAGATTGCAGCGCATCCTGTGGCACCGGGGAAGTGTAATCTTGTTACATTTGAATTTATTTCATGCTGCGCTTGCGGGTGTGAAGAATGAACTGGTAAAATTAGGGACTGTGGAAGGTGTGAGACATCGTGTTTGTTCAAATGCTGACGGTGGGAAAACATCTGTTAGAAGTTCTCTTTGAAGGAGTAGCTGCCCTTCCAGAACTATTTTGTAGGAGTAATAACTGTTGCGGTAGGTGCAACCTTCTGAATCAGGAGGCACCTGGGAGATGTTACAGCTATGAACGTGCACGGGGCAATGCAGGGATGGAGATGTATCAAACAGAACACTACAACACCTTTATTTTTCCCATGCATCTTGTGTCATTTCCAAAGTGACTGCTGCCTTAATTTTGCATGAGCTCATGTGTGCTTGGGTAGTTTGTGTTTTTAAAGAAGCTGTTCTGCCTTTCCTTTCTATTTATGGATAACTCTTTTTCTGGGTTTGTAAGGGTGCGTTTCAACTTCTCTGTGTACTGATGAGTGCTCTCATTAGCACTTAGTCAGCAAAAATTCTTTATTAAAACCTGTGCGGTGGTAGGTTTTATTCATGTGAGGAAGCCACACGGTGCCCCGTTTCAGCACAGCTCCCAAGTCCCAGGGTGACTTACCTGCTAATTCAGACTTGCTATCTATTTATGATAAGGTAGGAAGCAGCGCGTTGCAGCTAAGGGAATTGAGGCCAGCCCCCTGTTTATGGTAATTCTTAAATAGTTCATTTGGGCGTAATGCCTCTTTTTATAGTTTATTCTCTATTACAAACAGATTTTTCTGATAATGGCACCTGTGCCGTTCAGATGGGATCATTATTATAATAGCAGCAAGTATTGTTACGGAATCAGTATGTGGAATTTATGTAGGATTGTTATAATGACAGAAGTAATACCATAAATAAAATGATGCTGTAACAGCAGCACTAAACCTGTGTGTAATAGGGAAAATGACAGTTCAAATTTCCCCCAAGTCTCGTCACCTCGAGCCTTGCAAGGATTTGTCCAGGGATGCTCGGGGTGTGGGAAAGAGGAGAGATGCTCTTCCCGTACAAGGCAGGGAAACCTTTAGCTGGAGCTGTTTCAAAAGCCGACCAGGGAGATTGTTGCAAATAATGAGCTGTAGAAATGGGGCGTTGCTCTCATTCAGCAGGGCGCTGGGTTTTGCTCTTGGACTGGCTCCGTTAACACATTTTTTTCTGGGATGGGTTTCAGGCGGGGCTTTTGCATGCACAGCTTGTCCCTCTTGCACGGTGTTGGGACGGTCTGTGCCTGCCGGCACGTTGCTTCTCCCATTTCTCTGCGGGAAATGTGGGAAAGCTTGAAATTGCATTTGTGAAATAAGGGGGGGGGTGGAGACCGTAAGTGCCCAAGGACACTTAACAGAGGACGCTGATGTAAATTGCATGCCCTAATGCCGGAAGCAATAGTACCGAATGCCCACAAACAGAAGAAAAAGGGGAAAAAAATCAGTGTGTTTGAAAGGTTACTGAGGATGTGGAGTGGAGGTTATCCCCCCTCCACTTTTCTTTCTATGAACAAATCTCCAGAGGTGGGTGTGTTGTCTTAAAGGCCGGTATTGTGGTCGGGTTTAGCAAATACAGATAATCCAGATGGCTAATCTGGAGCGTGGTTTGGCTAGCAAAATCCTTCTGGCAGGCAGTGATGAGGATGCTGGGAAGAGGTTTGCAACAGTCGTATTTAAACAAAGTCGCTGCTAATGCTGCTTCAGCCGTTGTGTGGACAGAGCACAGATGTCTTGCTTGGGTTTTGATTTTTTTTAAAAAATAAAATCCCTTTTATTTTCCATCGGTGACCCCTATTTTAAATCCCTGATCCAAGAGGGGGAATTGCAGCCCCTTGGCAGACTCAGATACGGTTTGAGTTTTGTCACTGTGTCCCCAGTGAGGGATGTGGCCTCTCTGTGGCACGCTGTTGCCCAGGGTATGCAGCAGCAGAAGGATGCTCGGCTGTGCAGGCGGGTTATGGTGCTTTGAACTCGCTTTTTGCCCAGAGGCCCCATCGGGACAGGGGCGATGGGGCGATTGTTTTTTGATGCTTGGTGCTGCCTTTGTCAGTGGACATCTGGTGCCAGGATTGCTGCTGTCGGGGCTGGGGGTGGGCTGCAAGGCCAGGGAATTTGATGGATTAGTGCAGTGTGAGGGCTGGGGGAGGGGATGGGTAGAGTTTCAGCTCTTGCTGCAGGTAGAGAGAGAATTTGGGGATTAGGGGCACTTTTCTGCAAGCTGCAAAGGGGGGGCAGGATTTGGAGAGGGGGAAGGGTTGGGAAGAAAACAGTCTTTCCAGTTTTCCCAAAGAAATGTCATTTGTTTGTTCTGTAAGGCAGCACAAGGGAAATGTGTGTGTGTCCGGAGCAGGGGATGAAAAAAAATCCACAGCAAATCTGGTGCCGGTCTGTCCCCCCAGCTTTGTAACCCTTGGGAATCCTGGTTGCTTGTGCCTGGCCTCAGGGTCACTTGGTTCATTCCCCGCTGCTTTCTATGGATTCAATAACCTGCTTTCTCTCCCCAGAGATCAGCTTAAATTAAAACTTTATCCTTTACTTAAGGAAGCAAGCAGCAGCCTCTCCCCATGCTCTGTTACAGGATCTGGGTAGTTTGCATGTCCCCGTCCATCCGTCTTTCTCTGCGGTCACCAGATGGGCTGCACCGGGAATCAGCAGCTTTTGGGCCACTGGAGTGGGAGGAGAGGGATGTGGGGTATCTCCTGCCCCTGATCTGGAGTGAAGGAGTAGAGAAGAAAATCCTGATTTTTAAAAGTCTCTCCCGGAGGCAAATATTTCAATACACTTGCCAAGAAAGGGGAAAATTGCTATTTTTCTTGGGGTAGGACCAGCCTCTCAGGGCTATTGCTGGGATGCATCACACAGTCCTTTCCGGGAGCTCTCTGTGCCAGTGAGTGTCTGTGCGTGGGTGGAAATACCCTGTCCCTTGTCTGCCTGCAAGAGCAAGAGTGTTTGCATAGCAGTGGGGGCCACCGGGAACTGGCCAAAATGGGGACCTCGAGGAATAGTCACAGTGAAATCCAATCTCTGACCAGTGCTGTGTTTGAGGATCAAATCCACGTGTAAAAACTGCCCGGAAGATTTAATGTCTGCTGGCTTTGCCTCCTGGAAACACTGCTGTGGGGAGGTCAGCTCTCCAGGAGGCACGTTCGGGCCTTTGATTCATATTTTGGGGCTACACGTGCACATACGTGTGCTGTAAACATCAGATTTGTTTCGTGCGGGGAGGGATGTGCAGCCACCCCGCACGCAGCTCCTTTCCGCCTGTCAGACGTGGGCAATGTACGGCAGAGATGCAGCCCCAGACAGGCAGGGAGCTCTGCATGTGTGTTGTAAAATAAGCCCTCATGGGTGATTGGTGATTTTTTTTTTAGAATCATAGGATAGTTTGGGTGGGAAGGGACTTTTAAAGGCCATCTAGTCCAACCTAACCCCCCTGCAATGAGCAGGGACATCTTCAACTCACTCAGGTTGCTCAGAGCCCCGTCCAGCCTGACCTTGAATGTTTCCAGGGACGGAGCATCGACCACCTCTCCGGGCAACCTGGGCCGGTGCTTCACCACCCTCATTGTAACAAATTTCTTCCTTATATGTCGTCTAAATCTACACTCCCTTATTTTAAAGCCATTACCCCTTGTCCTATTGCAACAGGCAATATAAAATGTTTGTTCCCATCTTTCTTATAATGGCCCTTTAAGTCCTTGAAAGGCCACAATAAGGTCTCCCCAGAGCCTTCTCTTCTCCAGGCTGAACAACCCCAACTCTCTCAGCTTGTCCTCATAGGAGAGGTGTTCCATCCCATCTCGTTTTTGTGGCCGCTGCTGGACCCACTCCAACAGGTCCATTTTTCCCCCTTTCCAGTAGAAATTAAGAAAACTGGAGGTGGGGAGGAGCAGGAAATTCATGTGTAATGAAGGAAATTTTGGGGCTGAGATGAGGGAGGTACTGTAAAACATGAGAGACACCTGAGGGCTGTTGGAGGGTTTGGACTGGGGGATCTTTTTTCTTTCCTTGTGTTGCTGTAGTCATAATGTCAAGGTTATTGAACTGCCCTTTGAATTTTGATTTCTTCTCTGTGTTGAACAAAGTGGTGGCTAAGGGCTGTGGTAATGGAGCAAGTCTTGTGTCTGCAAGGTTTCTGAAGTCAGAAAGCCTTAAAAGACTGGTCTGAAAAAAAGGAAAATGAAAAATAAGGGGTAAAGTTGCAACTAATATCTTGAAATGCGTTTATTTGAACTTTAGGAGCAAAAGGCAGAAAAAAATGGGGGCGAGGAAGGAAGAATTCAGTGTAAAAATGCATGCAGGGTAGTGAACAGCTGTGTTGTTCGGTGAAATGGGAGCTGCTCGAATTCAAAGGATTATTTCACTAACCAAGATGTAGTGTTTGCGCTGGGGCTGAAGGATGCAGCCCCAAGCGTGCAGGCAGGAGGAGACCTTGCAGAAGTTCAGGCTGCACCAGGCTTCCCAGGTGGGGTAACTCCTGCTGGAGACGGGCCCCGGTAGCCAGGAAGGCTCCGGTAGCCCCTGTATTGCAGTATCATACGGGTCCTATTCTCCTTGGAGTGCTTTCATGCCATCCAGGCCTTGTCCCTAGTGCATTGAGTAGGTGTCAAGGAGTGAAAACTCAGTTATTTGCCACTGTTTCTCCAGCGTTAGTGGATTTGGTGTCCTAGATGCTGCAGGATGCCATAGGCAAGCGCTCCTCTATGGTCTCTGCCCCACTGGACTGGTCCAGTTCTGCTTCAGGTCCTCTGCCAAGTGGTGGTGGCTTGGAGCTAGGAAAAAACTTCACCCAGACAGGTAATTCCTCTGAAGTGTCTGCTTTTGGGTGCTGCTGGTGCTGGTGTGCTGGACTGGATGAATCACCATTGCCTCCAGCCTGACGTGTTTGATGGTTGCAGCGCTGCCTTCCTGGAGGGGAAGGAATTGTAGTCCATTACCAGGAGCCCATTTCTCTTACTGAAGGTGGAGCGTCACACGAAGCACCGAGTGCTGCTTGCTGAGTGCGCCTGGTTCCTCGCAGCAAGCTTCGCTTGTGTGCCATGAAATACTTGCTTGACAGTGCGTTCCGGAGCAATATCCTGAAATGAATGATGGGCCCGCGCGGTGCTTTATGCACTGCCCTGAGAGGTGGGAATGTGTAAATCGCACCATCTGAATGATTTAGCCCCAGGTATAGTTGTGATTCAAAATGAATATCTGTCCCTGCTTCTCCCTTGTGCCAGCGCTGGAGTAACTGCTTGCTATAAACCAGTAGAAAATTGCAACAGCCCGTGCGCTGGGGAGGTTGTACGGGGCTGGGCTGGGAGGCCATGTGGCCATACCCTCCTCTGTCCCCTGCATCTGTGGTCTCGACGCACAAGTGCAGGGATGCAGGGTGTAGGTTTGGTATCGGTCCCTCTGTGTCTCTGGGCTACTCATCCAAATCTGTGTCTGTCCCTAAGCGGCCACTCCACACACAGTTTCCGATAGGCTTAATAGGGAAGATGAGTGACATGTTAAAAGTGGCTTTAGGTTTTATGCAAAGCCAATGATACTTAAGCCAGCTGGTGGATTTTAGGTTTTTCAGCAAGTTTCATTGGACAAAAATTTCCTTTGGAATGTGTCTCAGGTCTGGTGTGAAATTCTAGTGAAGATCAAGGTGATGGGGAGTCATGGGTGGCTCGTGTGGTGCCTCACACCTTGTTGCCCCTTTGGGGAGTTGGTTGTCTTCCCTCCTGCTCTTGGGGGGGAAATGGCAGAATCATGAGAAAGGCCCTGTTTCCTTTGGGTGAGGAATGAACATTAATATTAAAACATTTGGGGATTTTTTAAAAAGATTAGTTTTGCTTCTTGGCTGGTACCCTGGTTTAGATTTAGGATAGCTTTGGAAATGGAAGTCTAGGCAAATACATAGAAAAGATGAAACATGGACTCCACTCTGCCATTCTCCTTGCAATTTGCTTTTTCAGGGAGCTCTTCTGGTGCTTCACTGCTCTCCGGGCACTGCCTGATGTCCAGGAGTCGGTTGTTTCTCAAAATACAAAGATTAGAGGTACTGGAGGAGGGATGAAGCCTAAAGACTTGGTCACTGAGGCTTCAGCTGTCCTAAAGCAAACGTGGCATGGGTGCTTTCTTCTCAGGGAATTCTTGAATCTATCTGTATTAATTTCACTCGTTTGAACTCTAGAAATTGAATCATGACTGTAATTTCTAGAGAAAAATATGCACTTGCTGTTCTTTGCCTGTTATGAAGCGCAGTTTTGTGGCTAGCCAAATAAAATTCTGGGTTTGAAGTGTTTCACCAATGTGTTAAAGTTTATGGAGCATTTAACAAACTTTTTTACTGTGCAATCGTTTATAGTGCCAGAGAACAGCCGAGTGTCACATCAAAGTTGTAGTCTTTTTCTCACTTAATGGCACAATGTTTAGTGCTTCTTCAGTTTACCTTGGGTGGCTTTTCAGTGCACAGCTCAGCATGGCTTTTTCTTCCCCCCGCCCCCCCCCCAAAATCAAAAAGACCGATTATAAATACTGATTGAGGGCCCGCAATTCAAGCAGAGTGGTTGGATTTATTTTTATCTTTAAAGGGGGAAAAAAGCAAATAATCACAGTGACTTCAGTGGTGTTCTCCCTGTGCAGTTCCCTGCTGGGCTGGGAGAGCAGAGCGGTGAGGTGAAATCTGCTGTTCACTGAAGGCAAGGAGAGTTTTGCCATCAACTCTTACAAATCTGTAGTGATTTTTCTTTTAACGCAGGAGCTGGGCTGTGTCTCAGACAGGGATGGTCTCTGCAGCTGAGATTAGCAGATACGATCGAGCTAGAGCCCACTGACACCGGCGTTGGTGAGGTTGGTTCCTTTTGTCCGGATTTTGGGATTTGCTCCTTGTCTGGACTGGAAGAGGATGAGCTTTGGGGAATTCTGCAAGGGCCTTCCTCTGCCCCAGTGCTTGGGATCGCAGTCATGTATGAGAGGACTGAGGAGGGAATGTACAAGGAGTTAAACCTCCTAAAGCAACTGCTTCCATCAGGAATGTCCTAGAGCTTGGGGTTGTCATTTCTACTAAATTTGAACTAAATAGGTGTAAGAACTCGATAACAATGTTTAGATAATGCATCATAAACCGTCTTATTTACTTTATTGTAGATTTAATTATGATAATGCATATACATAGAGTTACGTCTGCACACAAGATCTATTCAGTAGTAAAGGCTTTATAAAATATTATAAATAATGAAACCTGAGCTGTATCGAGGGCTCCCTGTAGCATCCTTCATCATATCCCTGTTGAAAGCGGGAAGTCTCCTCTTCTGTGTGAATTACACACGGTTGGGATTATTGAGATTCAGCCGTTTTGAAGGGGTTGGGTTTTCTGGCACAGGGTGTGATTTTCATCACACTGCCTGCATTTCAGTCTTAGTTTGCTTTGGAAATTTCCTGTAGAGTGGAAGACAGCATAAAACGTCTTATTAATGTTGATGTGATCTGTCATCGGCAGTAACCAGTGAATTGGTATATGAGAGAGGAGTGTAAACAAATTTGAAACCAAAATAATCTGACTGCGTATTATTAAAAAACGAGCCAATATGCAGCAATATAATATGAGGAAATTCCATTTTGAGTTTATAACAACAAACCTTTAGCACGTTCTTCCCATGATTTATATAATTGCCAAATCAGTTTGATGGCTTGATGGAATTATAGCTCTGCATTACACAATGGATAATCAATCAAAATAAACTGTGTTTACCCCTTTGCTGCAGCATGTGTATGAAACAGATATATTATAGTGTGAATTATTCCTTAACGCTGGTATTCGTACTGAGTTTCGGGTGTGATTTTGGGATCTGATATCTGCATGAACCTGACCTCACCTTGTAGGCTTCAAAATCATGCTGGCTTAAGCAGGGGCTGTAGTGACTTGCTCTTTCTATGGTGCATGTAGGAACATTTCTGCCTAAATATGCAGTGGGCTTGTTTGTTTTAAGTATCATAGAAAATAAAACCGCAGCAAGGAGGCGAAAGGTGCCAACACCCGAGCTCTTTGTAAGGGCTAGGTAAGGCTTGTAGGTTGAAATTCTGCCTTTCTAGGCAAGCTTGGAGTTGGTCATGTCTGATATTTAATAGGCTGTTCCCCGCCTCATTTGCCGCACAAGTTATTTGAGTTTTACTCTATGGCTTTAGAAGAATTTCTTACCCTATTTACCAAATGTGCTGTTGTGAAATGTGGAAAGTCTTTTTTCTGAGGGGTTACTGGAGTAAAAATTAAAACCAGTCTTTGTAGTGAGCAATGGCTGGGATAATAAATAAGTAGTTAATATTTGTATTTAAATAGATGACTTTTAGAGGAGGCGATCTCATTTCCTATAGCATAGAGCACAGTCGTATCCTTCACTGGGCCTTTTGCTATTGCCTACCCCGTTTTTAGTCCATTTACCTAATGGCAGGGCTTTTTTAGGGAGGTTATGAAGTGCAGTGTTTGTTTAAATGGCTTCCATGGTATTGCAGACGCGGGGCTGTGCGTACGCAGCGTCCCTTCGGTCTTTCTCCTCTGCGTGCAAAACCTGCCAGATTCTGATGAAGGGGAGATAAAATGGACGGACTCGGGCAGGGCTGCAGGCACAGAGCCTCGTCACTCACCCCGGTCTCTTATTCCTTGCCGCATCATCTCCATTTCTGGCTGGGGTTTATTTTTGGGTCTTTCCCCTGCAGAAAGGCGGCTCTCCCCATCACTTCTCCCCTGAGAATCCTGTCTCCTCTCCCTCCTCGCCTCGCTGTAAGGGGATCACAGCTGCTGAGTAAATGTTAAGATAATAGTGTTATTACAGAGTAATTATACTGCAAGTTATTGAATTAAAAGTGATGAGACTGCCTGTAATGCTGAATGGGGAGAGGAGGGAGAGGCTGGGTGGGAAAGCGTGGAGCCGAGAAGGTAGAGAATAGAGAAAACCTAATAAATTTCCTCTTGTCGAGAGCCCCTCACTGCCGGGACTGGGACTGAGAATGAATGAAAGGGAAGCTCAAAGAGCTAATAAATAAACCATTTCCCTGAGAATAGAGGGTATAATTAGAAACCGTGGCCCTGTGGTTTTGTGTCTGCCCTGGGGTGGAATCTGCTCAGCGCTGTACTGTGGCGATAAAACAGGGAGACAATGCAGAGATGATGTCGCACAGTTGTTAACTTTTGAGGAAGGAGATGCGTTGTTCCTCTCTTTTTCTAGAAAAATAAAAATAATAATAAATAATTTAAGCTTTATGTTGCAAAACTTCAATAACTGGCTATACCCTGGAGCCTCTCCATCAGTAACTCTGGCTGATCTTGCATTTTTCTTTCTGTATATTTTCTTGGGGGGGAGGGTGGTTCTCAGTGTAGACCTTGGAAGATTTTACTCTTTTTTTTTTTTTCTTCCTTTTCTTTTTTTTCACCATGAGGGCCAAATAGGACTGTTCTTTTTTTTTTCTTTTTCTCCTATCTAAGGCTGAGATACCTACAAATTTAACATCTCTCATTCCTCTCCTGCTATAGCATTGGTGGTGTTGTGTTTTTCAGGATGGTTTGTTAATTGATGGTATGCTAGCTTTTTGTCCTCAGCCTGTCTCTGCCCTGGAAGATCCCACTGTCTTGACTGTGCTGTATCGGGCACTGGGCCTCCCAGTTTGCAGGTGTGAACAGCTAAAACTCAACCCAAAAGGAGAACAGTGTGCTAGACAGGTTTTCCCTTGAGCCTCAATCTCCCCCTTAGGCCAACAGGAATCTTCCACGAGCCTGGGCAAGCTGCTGGTCCTTCCGTTCTGTGTCTTTAGGATGGGGATAATGAGTGCGATGGCAGATGTACAGAACATTGTGGAGCTCTGCAATAAATGCACCAGTACACATGTACTGGGGATGCACAGGTGGAAAGCCTTGCAGTCACGGGCAGCAGAAGGAAAAGGGGATCCGTACCGTGCTCTGTTTGGGTATGGACAGTCTTTAATAGCCACAGGGGTTTCATAGCTTTTTTTTTAAAAAAAAGAAAAATTGCTGTCTCCTTCTCCCGACAGAAGATGCGTCACTGTCTGCCCGTGGTCAATTCCTCTGTGGCCGTCTGCGAGGGGGTCAGGAGTCGGTACCCTGCCGGCACCGACGGGCGAGAGCAGCCCCTGCCCTGAGCACTGGAGCCACCATGTCTGCAGGGCTGTGGGCTGCCAAGAAGGCGGCTGCACGAGGGCCCAGGGAGCCGCTCCTTTTGTGTGTAGTAATCGGTGGATCTTTAAAGAGAGGAGACAACAACTAGTAATGAAAGTCTGGGGGAAAAGGGAAGAGAGTGCATTTTGCTGCTGTTCAACCTCAGAGTGTCCTGGGTGGCTTTGGATGCAAAGGGGGATATGGTGCACTCGTATCTAAATAGGAAGGGTCCCCCCACATGGGTGTTTGTGAAGCCTAAGTAATTATTTCTGAGAAGCGCTTTGGTAGGTGCTAGAGAAATGTGGAGTGTTTGCCTTACTTTACAATCTAAAAAGCCCTAATAAAATACACAACAGGAGTATTAACAATGAAACTATTTTGAGGATTATTAAGCTGTTATAAAAGAATGGGAGAAAATCTGCCTGGCATTATGTTCTGTGCCACTAGATATTTAAATTAATGCCTTCCCTATAGTAGCTTCTTCAGAAATCTCAATGCACTTAAACATCTTCAGTGAATTAGATACTTGGTGTTGTTAAATAGCTCTTCAGCATTCTCTGTTGATGTAGCTCAGGGGGAAACTGAGGCAGAATGATTTGGCCAGTGCATTCACCATGGGAAGGGTAAAGCAGGGATCTGATTCATGTGGGTTTCCGTGCCCCTTTGGCATGTCTGATGGAGAATGACCTTGTCCAGCAGCGCTTCCCACACCCTAGGGATGCCAGACTGTATTCCTTTCTTCTTCCTCATCTTGTCCTGCTGTTGTAGAGCAGAGCCATGTTGTGGGCACCAAGAAGGTCCTTATGATTTTGCCTTTTGCCTAATTGATGCTCTTGCAGTATTTCCAGCGCTGCCCATGCCCATCTTAGGGAAGCCCATAAACTCTGATATAATGTTATTTACTTGTAAAAAGCAATTTGTAAAGATCTGTCTGTGGGCTGCTGTCACCATATCCATGGGATTTATTCCCTCTTTATTTATGGTTTGCGCTCATGTATATGCGGTTCTTCTTTCCTGTCATAATCCAAAACTTGATTGTCCTTGGACTTTTCTGTCACTCGCAGTGTCAGCTGCGCAGGTCCCAGGGCTACCTCTCTCATGCAGGTTGATTTGTTTAGAACTTCCTTTTTCTTTTTCTGAGGACGGAGAAGAAGATCCATAGTCACTACATCAACCTTGGTCTTGAAATTTGCTTCAGGAGAGAGAAGGACATGGAGCTTCTGGTTCAGCCATACTGGGAGTGAGCTTCCCTGAAAACAAACCTTTTTCTTTCTTGCTTTCCTTGATCTGGCTCCCGGGTGATTTGCCCCAGTCTCTTTTATTTTCTGCAGAGTCCCAAATCCTGGGCTTGACAAACTTTTTTCCTTCGCCTTTTCAGGCTTAGTTTTCTGTTGGAGGTGGAAAAGCCAAGCAAAGGATGGGAGATAGCACCTCCAGGGCAACCTGGGTCCTTCAGATCAGACAGCAGGTGCTTTCTTGCTGCAGTTACCCCTGTCCAGAGCTGTCTGTGCTGCATAGTAGCTAGAATTATGGGCTGCTTGCTTCCTGCAAAGAGGGAGGATGGTGGTATCGCCCTAGCATTCCTTAGAACAGGGGCACGTGTGCTACAGCAGCTCTTTTCCAAACTGTGTCGAACTGCATCTGGTTGGGTCAGGTGAGGCTGCAGCTGCCAGGCTGCTGTCGGTGGGACAGAGCTGTTAACGTGGAGCAGAACCCCCCTTGCACCCAGGTGGATTAATTTGCGCCACAAAGATTGTGTGTAAAATTCTTGGATTTAGATTTGGGTTAATAAATGATTTCCTGGCTTTGATGGTGCATAAATTGTTTGGTTCAGGACTGGATGACTGATTTTAAGGGGTGATTTCTCCTTGGTCTCTGCACTCTGCTTGTGATGGGGTGTGGGGGCTCTTGCTTTACCTGTTCTTACAAGCACTGTGTGTAGTTGGTCAATACCTGGAAATGCTAATTTAAAAATAAGGTTATGGCATCCAGAAAAAGGCTCTGATGCCTTAAATGTCTTTAATTGACAAAGTTTGGTATGTGCTCAAGATTTCTACTTGCTCTCACTCATAATGGTCCCACCCAAAAGAAAGGCTCGGCTCTTCTCCATGCTGGATATCCTTGGTGGAAGACAACCTCTGCCTTGAAGCGAAATCACCACTGCAGATCCACGACTGGGCTGGGAATAGCTCCTGGATCTTCAGCATCAATGTGCAATCCATCATCCATGCAGTCCCTCTTGAGCAAACCTTGAAATAGATCCCGGCACAGCCACGGTCCTGGGCAGACATCTGAAGCGGTTGTTGTGGTAGCTGCCGACCCAGGGGTGCTTTCTTCAAGGAACAGTTCAGAAAAGGGACCTGAACTGGTGGAGTTGTTTGGTACATGGAGGAACATGCTGTAGATATTCTGAAAAAACAAAATCAAATAGGAGAACTGGTAGTGGAGCTCTTTGAAAATTGTTCAAAGGGACCCTGTCAATGTGAAACTCGTATTTATGTTTTTTCTTCCTCCTCCTTTCTTTTGTTGATACAATCTTGGAAGTGGGAGGATTTACAAAAATGCCTGTGTTTTTAAGCTGCTTCTTCAGACACTTTTTCCCTTGTAAATATTGTGTAAGAGGCTGAAATGAAAAACACCGAAAACAAACACTGATGAGTCCTTGTTAGACCCCTCCTCTAATCACTTCAGAACCTGAGAATCAGATTTGTTGAATGTGTTGTAAATGTATCCTCACGGCTTTGTAGATGCACCAAGGATAGACCTGTAAAACCCATTGCTCAGACCCACCTTTAAGCCAAACTAGTGACCCCTTTAAAGGTCTGGTCTGCCAGAGCAGAGATGCTCAGCACCTCTCGGCTTCCCAAAGGAGGCACCTCCAGACTCATCAGCCTGAGGGTCCTGCCTCAAGGAGCTTCGGTCCTTCTTCTGGCGGAGCCATCCAGTCTCTGACTGAATACACTTTGGTGTATTCAAGGGCATCTAAAATAACCCAGAAGTCAAAGGAAGAGGAGCATCCTTCAGCCTTCCCTCTGCTGGAGGAACTTTCAAACCTCCCCTCCCAGTGTTGGACCCCGTCAGGGCATCTCCAAGGATGGCAATGAGTACTTCTCCAGCAAAGCGAGGGCTGCCGGCACTTCAAGCAATAAAAGTGAGTTTTTAGAAAGTTTTCTGCCGCTGATTTCAGCAGCAGCAACACTAGGGTGGCATGAGTCATGTACAGACCTGAAACGCAAAGCCAGGGGGAACTGAGGAAACTGTACATTTACTGAAGTTAGCACTGAAGGCTCTGTGGATGCTGCTTTTTTTCTCCTTCAGGTGGTTTTCTGGCTACTTGGAGGCTGTGTATGGGCTGAGCAGTCTCAAGAGAAGGTTATATCAGAGCAGATGTACATTTTAATGCAAATTAACAAGTAAATGCAAAACTTGTGGGGTCCCTTGGCTTTTCACTCACTGCCTAGCTCATGGGAACTCTATATGTACTTTGGCTTCTGGGCAATGCTCTAACAAGCTCCCGCTAAAACTGTGCCAGCCCTGAGTTTGCGAGGAGCAGGTTTCTTAAATCAAAGTAAGTGTTTTTATTGGGGATTTGCATTGGTTTGGCTGAACCATTTGCAAAGGTGCATGTGAACGGGGAGAGGGGATGGCAGAGCTTTCTTTCACGGCCGGGGCCGCGTGGCTTCGTGCTGGCACAGGGTATTCTGTGCAGCACACACAGGCGGAGAGTGAGAGCAGGCGATGAAGGGCATAATTACAGGGAAGGATGTGGAAACCAGTGCGCTGAAAGGCAAAATGATTTGCCCAAGGACATGGGCGATGGAGATGGGGTTGGAGCTCAGATGCTCCGTCTCTTGTGCTGGAGCGCTGTGTCCAGGCTGGTGCTTCTGCTGGGAAGTGGTTTTGGGGTAGTTTGCCAATACCTTTACCTTGATTTTTCTGGCTGTCGAAAAACCGTAAAGGCCTGGAGGACTCGAGTTCAGATGGCTGGTCTGAATGTCTCTCCCTTAAAGCTATGGAAAGCAGTACTTGCAGTCCTGTTTGAACTTGTTAGTTGACAAGTTAAAAGGTTGTTTTGACCCTTCAGGATACTTAGAAAAAAAATATTTCTTTCACCTTCCTTCTCCCAGTTTTATGAGAGGGCTGAGCCAAGAGCTTTGTATTTGGCAGTAGGAGTGTAATTATAGCAAGTCTGGGCGAGCGATTCTCCCCCAGGGCTGTTTCGTAGTTGGTTTTTACTTCTCTCTTCACCCCCACCCCACCCCCCCTGTCCATGTTATTGCTCTTATTCCTCTGCCTCCCCACGCACGTGCGATGCCGCAGCAGCTGCGGGACCCCACTCCTTCCCCCAGAGCCCTGGTGGGAGCAGTCCGGTTTTGCCGGGGGATGCGGCCCTTGCACGCAGGAAGCAGATGAAGCAAATTGGAGCTGGAAAGGAGCAGCAGCCAGTGGGGTCTGCCGCCAACCGACCCCGAGCCATCGCAGAGGAATGGCTGGACGGGACCCAGCACAGCTGCTCTGGTCGGGGGAGCCGGGCCCAGCTTTCAGCCCGTGTGTCTGTGCAGACTTGAGCAGGGCAGGACCAGCGGGCAGATGGAGCGCTGCCCGCCCGGGAAGCGGCTCCCAGCTCCCCATGCCCATGGCATGGCGCGGCGGGGTGGGCATGCTGGGTGCGTGCCGCCGGCAGGGCTTTGCGAGCTCTCGCTTTGCTTGTTCGTGCCGTGTTTAATGAGCAGAGAGGGTTTCTTTTTTGGGTTGCTCTTGCAAAGTGCCTACCTCCTGTGAAGTTGGCCTGCACATCCTCAGTGTCTCGGGCTCTCCTGTGGTAGCACGAGGGCAGGGGAGGCCCAGGGAGCAGCGGGTCTCATGGTGTGTCCCTCATCCTGCTCTGAGCTGCATGGGCACCATGCTGCTGGGCACCATGCGCCCTGCTGCAGTGCTGCCTGCTTTTTTGGGGGTGGAAGGAAGCACTGAATGTTTTCATGGGTGGGAGCAAGTGCGATCAGCTCCGTCTCCTTTGCTGCTCCTGCCAGTGGGATCCAAGAGGGCTGGGGATACTGGGGAGTGGATGCACAGCTCTGCCACTTCCCTGCTGCGTGACCGTGGTCGTGCTCACATGCGTGTAGGATGTGTTGTTACTCCATGCAGAAGGTAGAGCGTGGCGTGCACCATGCTGTTTGCCTGTAGCACCCTGGCCCCCCAACTGCCTGTGGGCGCTGGCTTCTGCCCACATGGCCACCTCCAGCACATACCAGTATGGCACTTCTCTGGGGTGCCCAGGCACTTTGTGGGTGCACATCCTCTGTCTGAAGGGGTTTACTTTGGGTTTTCTTCAGGGGTGGCTGCCATTAACCCACCTTAAGTGTGTTTTCAACTAAAACGAGCATGTGAGTAGGAGCATGGAGAGGATCAGGGTGCTTCTGCCTCCACAGCATGGTCTGTCCTGGGCTTTATGAATGTTAATTGAGCTTTGTGATGCTCCATTACAGAGCAGGATATTATCCCCATGTTTCAAGATGGTGAGGGGTGAGCATGCGAGTCCCTGTGGAGTAGCTGTGGGGCTGGGTGGCTGAGGGCTGCTCTCTGCCGCAGCTGCTTGGGAAGGTTGAGCTCGGACTGGATTGAACAGACGAAAATGCCAAAAGAAATTATGAGTGCTTTGCTTCTCCCAGGGAGCTTGATTGGGCTGAAATGGGTGACTGAGAGTGCCTTGCTGTGCTTGCTGCCTTTTACCCACTTTATTTAATTGCCAGCCTAACCGATCCCTTTCCTGCCAAATATTGAAGGTGCTTGGGTGCCATTGCCAGCCAGGTGCACGCAGCACGTGGGGAGGTCGGAGGCGTACGTGGGTGTGCAGAGCTGTGAGTGCATTTCTCTAGCTGGGGTTCCTCCCGTTCCCCAGCCATGTCTCTTGCCCTAGGTTTCTTTCACCTGCAGAGCTGTGCTGTGAGCCCCAGTGGCTGCTGGTGGCTGGAGGGGCAGCAAGCCATGTGCAAGACCCACGGTATGGTGTCGGTACCTCCTCCTGCACCTGGGAAAGTCCCTGGTTGGAAAAGGTCCTAAATGCTCTTCTCTTCCTGGGGCCAGACCGCAGCCACAGCTTGATTTGTTTTGATGCAGGGGAAAGCCAGTGTCTTCGGGGTCTGATACTCTCCTGTGCAGATGTGCCTTTGCATCTCATCTGGAAGGCTGAATTTATCCTGGAATAAACTGGATCCAACCCCAGATTGGTTCTGCTGGAAGAGCAATGATCATCAAAGTCCCCTTAATTCTCAATTAGTGTGTCTGCCCAAGGCTTTAAAATTGGTTAGATAAACCGCATTAAAAGTTAACTCTGAATTAACCTTTCCTTGCATAGACGACCCCTTGGAGCCCCGACTGCGGCAAAGCAGGGCTGGGTGCAGAGCGCAGGGTTCCGATTGGGGCAACGCCTTTCTGGGGCCAAAGTGGGTACTTTTGGGTGCATTCCTCTTGCAGGACACCCTTTGCAGCAGGGCTGCTCCTCTTCGCATGGCTCAGCCCTGCAGCGAGCTGACCCTTGGCACAGGGCTGCCGTGCCAGGGTATTTTTAGAGGAGATAAGAGCAATGGCAGGAGAGAGGGCTCTGTTCCAGGGAGCTCCAACTCTTTAATTATGTTTTTGGTCTAGAAAATTATATGGTTCCTAGAGCGTAAATAGAGAACGTATGGAAGGTAATTGCACCTCCGGGTGCAGGGAGAGGCTGTGTGGAGGCCCGGATCAGAGGGAAGAGCTGGGCCGAGGGAGAAACTGGCTCCTGGGGGCTGCTGGGCATTGCCCTGCTGTGGGGCAGCTGCTGTGTCCACCCGGGGGTCCAGGGTGCAAGTGCCTGGGGGGGTGAGGAGCAGTCCCGTGGCACCCCACTACCATTAGTCCCTGCATTCTGGGGGCCGTTTCCTGCAAACCTGCCTGTGGGCATACCTCGTCAGGGCTTCCCTAGGCACAGAGGCCGGTCCACGTTTACTGGAGATGGTGGAAATCTGGCCCTCGCCTCTGGCCAGTGTGTGCCCTGACCTGCTCCGTAGGGAGGAAAGGAATTTAAAATGTGTTTTCATATTTGTGCCTTCCACCCTGCTCAGGAGTGGGGTACATGCAAGGTGAGCCTCAATTTTTCTCTTCATTTTCTTTTTCTTCAGAGCTGCCCTTATTTCAGATGTGTAATCCAGAAGTGCATGGGTGTGGGGTATGGGGCTTGGCGTGCATCCCTCACTGCTGCGTGCTGCCAAAAAAGATGCTCTCATTCTGCTGCAGAAAGGGCAAAAGCAGGAGCTTTTTCTTTTAAAGTGCCTGTTTTATATGGACAAGCTTAATTTTTGGTGCTCCCTTTTTTTTTTAAAGAACACATTAAATTAAAAACCACCCAAAGCTCTGCGTTGGCGGCAGTGATTTTCTGCGTGGTTCCCTCTCCCTTCCCTCCTTCCATGAAGCGCAAGCAATTTGGACAGAGGGTCCTGCAAACAAAGAGAAGGGAGTGAGTTTGGGCTGCCGCCACGCGCACCCAGGAGGACAGCGAAGGGTGAATGTGCTGGGTGCTGCTGAACACGACTGGTCTTGCAGAGCTGAGTACCTGCAGCGATGAGAGCCGAAACCTTCGTTAGGTGCAGAAACGTGAGCAGGGAACTGCAGTAATCCTGTCCCCGCACTTGCACGTTCCCTGCTAATAGAGACAAGGAGGTTTCTCCAGGTGGGACCTCATTGTCCAGGAAACTCCTTCCCAAGCCCCGGAGTCCTGGTGTTCTTGGTTTCTAAAGCCTGTATTCGGGGCGAGTCCAGCAAAGTCTTTGCTTAAGAGGAAGATCGAAGGTCTTGATGATGGGAGGCAGCCTGGCTGCTGGTGCTAGGAGATAGGAAAGGGACTCTGGAGAAAACAACTGGGGTTGGATAAGGAAATTTGGGCTTCAGTCTCAAGTCCTGACTCCAGCTGCAGTTCGTGAAGCAGTTTTGCAGAGCCTTCTCCCAGCCTCCCTCCTCCGGTTTAACCCTCCAGCTGGCCAAGTGCTGGAGATGTGGGATTTTACCCTCTCAGCCCCTTCTTCCTCACTGTTCCCAGTATAAATACATGGAGCAAAGCCGCCAGCTCTGTTTATTGAACACAAATAGAAGATAAAATAGTGGAAAACTAATTTTTTCATGCTCATTGGTGGGAAAGATTAAAATTATGCAAATCCTCGGCAGCGAGCTTGGTGCAGAGATAAGGGGATGTTCAAGTCGGCTGGCTGCCTGCTAATTCACTCATTGAAAAAGAAATGAGCAGGAAAGCTGTGATCAGCGTCACCGGCCCCTCATGGCGCTCACAGGGCTGGGATTTCTTTGCTGTGCTGGGAGGAAGCTGAACAAAGGAAACCTTTTTTTGGAGGAGTGGAGGATCCATGCTGGGATGTTCACCCCGAAATCACGTGTCTGCTGAGTGTTGGCCGCAATTGCTGCCTGATGAAGCGCTGGGATACAGCACCTAGAGCTTGTCCAGGGTGTTTCTGCTGACCTCCAGCCAGTTTGCAATGACTTGAAAACCCCTAAAAGCTCAAGTGCTTCCCCCCCGCAATGTGATTCTGGGGGTGAATCAGGTGAAATCTGCCATTTTGATCCCTCCGTTGATCCCATAAGCAGAGCAAAACTGGGAGTTGAGTGGGAAACCACCAAAAACGAGCGATGCTGATGCCTGGTGCTGTCTGCTGCACCGTTGTGGTTCTTGGGGGGCTGCAGGAGGCAAAGTGGGGTTCAGCAGGAGGTTCACTAACCCAATAGAAAGGCTTGTGCAAGGCAGGGGAAGGGCAGGTCTGTGCTGTGCACTGGGTCTGGACTTTACCCTGCGATCCCAGTGCAGCCGTCCATGAAACGGTGCCCATCTCTCCCCGAGAGACGCCTGCTTTGTAGTGGAAAGACAGTCTTGAAATTCCCCATATGGGCACATTAATTAATTTTTGCAAAGCAACAGTGCTGTGGGGGTTTTCCCGGGATGAAAGGCTTGTGTGTGTGTGTGTCCGTGAAGGATCAGGGTATGCGCAGATGTGTTTGTGGTCAGGAAAAAGCAAGTGTGAAGCAGCATCCCATCGCCCCCGTGACTCTGGGTCTCTGACTCAGCCCTGCACTTTGGCTGAAGGAGAGGTTTAACTCCTTTAGACCAAACTGAGCCTGTAATGCCGGAGAGCATTAGCTGTCCACCTCTCCCCTCCTGAAGAGGGATTAGGGCACATAGTGGGTCTTTGCTCGTTGTGCTGTGCGCTGTGGAGCGCAGGCTCCTCGGCCATCCAGCCCGTGCATTCATTTCTTGAAATCTCTCAAGATGATGATGGTGTGTGATGCCCAGCATGGAGGAGACCAGTACCCCCTGGAAACCAAAACTGTAAAGCAGCTCAAACTGCCGTCCGTGTAAAAGCACCCATAAAATGATGATGGCTGCTCATCGTGCTGGGAGAGGGACCCGGTGCCAGCATGTGTTTTTGGAAGGGTTTGTCTGACTTCCTGTCAAATCAATATTTATTCACAAATCTATTTGTTTGCTTTTGTCACTGAAAACTCTTGTGGTTTTTTTTTTTTTTTGTGTGTGTGTGTGTTGTTTTGTTCCCCTTGTGTATTTTTGGCTGTGCAGTGCTGGCGAGAGGGGCTGCTACAGCTTTTGCTGGCTCCAGTCATTCCAGCTGCTTCTCCTAACCCATGGTTTTGAGCCTCTTTTGTAAGGAGGGACTTGGCTGGCAGCTCTCCTCTGGCTGGGCATGTCTTTCTCCCCGCTCCCCCTGCGTGCCCTTGGGCCGGAGGTGACAATGCTGCCGGGGTTGGAAGGGGTTGACCTTAGCGAACGTGGATGGCTTTTCTCCATGACTGCATCATGAATCAGGGTGGATGAGGGATGTGGAAGAGATCAGCTGCCCCCCAGAATGCAGTGACAGTATCGGTGCTGGTTCTGGACCTGTGCATTTGGTTTTCCTTCATCTCCATAACTGTAGCCAAAAACATTGCTGGTTTGTAGGCACAATGGGAGAATGCTCAGGGTGCGGGCCACCCCCTGCGTCCACGCGAGCCCAGTGGTGCATGAGCTGCCTGGGTTGCAGCGTGCCGGGTCGCAGCGTGCCATGCCGCAGCCCCTGAGCCGTCCCTCCCGCTGCGTCTGCCCTGGCAGCCTGCCTGGGACTGGGGGAGAGTGCATGTGCGAGCATTTCCCTCCAGGCCTGCAGTCGTACTTGAGTTTCACCATCACCACTAACAGTCCCGTTCATTTATTTTTCCATTTTACTGTGAGTGAAACAAATAATGGCTTGAGCTGCGCCCTCCCTCCAGCCACTCTCCCCCTTCTCTCTGCCTCCATCCCCTGACTCATTCCCAACCGTCTGAGTCCATCCTGCTGGTGTTTGTTTTCCTCCCTACCCATCCTCTCACTTTCTTGCTGGTTTATTTGCACTGCCGTAGTGCTTAGCGTACGAGTAGGGACTGTGGTTGTAGCACCTCTCTTTTCCTTCCAGCTGGAGCGGGTCCAGCTGTTTGCAGAGCTCTTTGCACCTGCTAAAAGCTGTGTCTGATGGAGATGGTGCCGTGATGGAGGCACAACCCCGGGCCAGGGGCTGGAGCTGCAAGTGGAATAAAAAAGGTTTTTTTTTTCAGCAGGCAGCCAAGGACCTATGGTGCTCCAGAGCACCTTGGGCATGGGGAGAACATTGCCTCCTCTTGGGGTTGTCTGCAGAGCCCGTAGCTGGAATATTATTTATCTCCCCCTAGCCAAATCACGCAAAGCTAAATTGAGCTGTGGCAGGCAAAAGTGTGAAGCGTATTATTAGGAACAGGGAGCTCTTGTTCCACAGCTGCTGCTGCTGCTGCCGTTGGTAATTAATGTTTGAGGAATTGCAGATCTTCATTAGGAGAACAATTAGATTAACGAGAGAACCCGAGCTGAAGCTGTAGTGGGAAAGGGTTGGGGGGAGGCTTTAAAAACAAAATAAAATGCCTCCCTGGCACCCTGCCTTGCTGCTCCAGAGACGTGCCGATGCTCTTGGAGGTGTGCCGGGAGGAGACCAGTCCTCTCTGCCCAAGCAGTGACAGGCGCTAAAGGACTCGCGTGGGGGAGATGCGTGCTGAGGGATCATTATGGAGAGGAAAGAAGCAATCTACGATCATCATAAATATTTAAGGCAGCCCAGCACCCATCGTTCAGCTGCAGCACCAGGTTATTAGCAGAGGGAGCACTGGGCAAAGGCTGCTCAGGGCTTAGCAAGGTCCTGGGTTTGCATCGTTAAAAGCTTTAATTGGTGTCCGTGTTGCTGGAAACACTGACCCCTCCAAGGCAAGAGCCACCCCGACCATGGGGTATTACCTTCAGGGTCTGGGCTTTAATTCAGGCCAATGAACGGGTCTGAAGTTGAAAAATTTAAGATGCTTCTTAAAACTTTTTTTCATCAAGAGGTTTTTGGGGTTCCCCCCAGCCATTATTTTCTTCCCCATGGGGTAGCCCCATGCTGGGGCCATCTGTGCACCTGCAGTGGGTTTGCCCTCACACGGTGTAGTCGCTGTAAGGTGCTGCACAACTGGCTGATGAGCAGGATGCAGCAGGAATTCGCTCAGGATAAATGAACCGTTTAGAGAGGCTGTAAAATCATAGAAAGTAACAACAGAAGGGAGGTTGGAAGGTCAATTAGTCCCTCTCGCTGGCCCAAGGCAGCATTGCGTGTTTGGAAGTCGTATGAGGCAGATGCATGTCTGGTCGTCTTTAAAACATGCCGTGATGGTGTTCGCATCCCTGGGCTGTGCTCCCCGTCTGCCTGTGCTGCCTGGCTGTGGCCCCGGTGCCGTCTCAGCCCCACACGGCCTCTCCCGCAGGGTGCCGGCAATGTCCTCTCCTTGGGAAGTGCTCCACATCGCCCCTCCGAACCAGCCACACCATCCCCCACTTCTGGTGAAAGGGCGAGGACAGGGGATTCTCATCCTCTCTTGTTTTGGGAAATTCGAGTGCAAGAAACTGTTTTCCAGCAAGGTGGAACCCCTGAGTGGTGCAAACAGGTCTAACCTGGGATGGGGGAGGCCGTGGGCAGCTCAAAGCAGAGAGTGTCGGGGCTCAGGGAGTTGTAAAACCTGAGTGTGTTGCAGAGGGGGCTCAGCTCCATTTCGCCCATCACCACTCCCCTTGTGAGGGGAGAAAGTGGAAAGTTTTGCCTTTCAGGGTACGGCAGATTTCTGCCTTCGGTAATTGATGGGGACAAAAAAGTTGCATTTCCCGGTGATGCCAGATGGTGCAGCGAGAATAAAAGCATTTTCTGCAATATGGTGGCTTCTGCGAGTCCAAAGGAGAGATTTGTTGTTGGACCCGTTCCTGTTTGGCTCAGTGCCTCTGAAGATGGACAAGTCATTACCGAGCGCTCTTGCTGGCTGGGCGGGCAGAGGGGTCGTGGGCTTTGGAGAGCTTCCTGTAGCCGCACTCATCAAGAGTGAAAGAATCTGCTTTGATGAGGCAGTGCTCTTCCTGCCCTGCTGAAAATGGAGGACAAAAAGCATCCTTTTCCCTGGCCAGGCTTAGCCCGTTGCATGCTGATGGTCTTCACCTGCCAAGTAAATATTATTGCATGTTTAATTCATTGCCCACTTCTCACGGGGGGTGTGCGTGCGCGTGCATATGTGCTGTTTGGCATTACAGAAACATTGTCGTGAATACTCAGCCAGCCTACTCAGAAAAATCTCTTTGCCTGATCTTTGCGATGATTGACTGATAACAAATACACCTAGATGATCTCACCAGCTTGTCAAAAAAACCCTTGTGTTTGCTTTAAAGGAAAATACAAAATGACGTGCCTACCAGGTGGAGTCTTTCTGAATCCTGGGTAATGGGTAGGTTCTCTCGCAAGCTCCTTTCTTAGAGCATGCTGTAGGAGGGATGTTATCAATCTCCGAATGCTTATAAATGTTTTAAGCTGCCTCTGATGCATCCCTGGTGTGGACAGGCTGTGTATGGGTTGCTTTATCTTAACCAATGAAATGCAGCTACCTCTGGGGTGGGATGTCTGTTAGCCCGGCAGGACCACGCTGCTACAGCTGCTTGGAGCAGAAAGGGAGGAAAATCATATTTAATAGAAATAACCCAGCAGGGCAAGATCAGGCTGTCGGGCAGGAGCTAGAGCATCCCGAGGATGATGTTACTACCAATTTCTGCTTATTTAGCAGCCTCTTAATTTTGCATCTCATATGGAAGATGAAAATTGCAGCAAAGCCCTGCCTGGGTGAGCTGCTCAGCTCAGAATTGTTCCTGGCTTGTACCACTCAGGCGTTGCTGCACACTGGCGTGTTTTGCGGGGCTTCGTTCAACACAGTGAGGTAACTCCTGGAGGCACTGGCTAGAGCTGGGGCTTTTTACAAGGATGTGACAAGAGCCAGAGGCTTCCCTAGGCAGACAGGCCAGAATTAAATCAGAGGGAAAACGAGCACGGAGCATGGATGCGGCTTCCTAGCCCTGTTGCTGACCTTGAGCAGTGCAGCCTAAGACTCTGTCCAACCTGCTCTGGTGTCTGCTGATCTGCAGGGTTCCACCAGCCCAAGCAGTGACCTAGCATCCTCCCAGCTTAGCTCTTAAATTCAGATGAGATCATGGCAGCGAATGATGGATGGGATTTTTTCTTTCTCTCCTCCTTTCTTAATCTCCCCTGGCTGGTGGGTCTGAGACATGGGATTCCTGCCAGAGCAAGGGAAGGGATTTGCTCATCTTCTGTCTTGCAAGCTCAAAACCAAATCCTCTTTATGGAGTTTAACCCGCTGTGCTGGCTGGCAGTGCTGGATTGCCTGGCGAGGAAATGGTGGGGGGAGAGGTACTGGGAGGAAAGGGCAGGTTGAACTAGAGGGGGGAGGACATCTCGGTGCCCAAGGGGTGCACGCTGCCTTTGTGTTGGTCTTGATTGCAGCATGCTTGATCCTGGGGTGGAAAAAACACAGGCGGAGGTGTTAATGGGCGTTGCCCCGTGTGCTGGCTGGTGGTGGGCCCTCATGGTAGGGTGAAGCATTCCCGGTGCACAGAGGTTGGGTGAACGTCCTCCTGTGCAGGGCTCCAGAGCAGGCTGGCACAAAACCCAGGAAGGCAGCACTTACTAATAACCTTGATTAGCTTTACTTGCTGGTTACTAATCAGCAAGATGCAAGCCGTGGCAGTGAAGCTAGCTCTACAGTATGGACCAAGAAAGACGAGCCTCTCTATCCTTCTTACTGCGGCTCAGGATCCCCATCCTCGCTTGCTGGGGGATTTGCTGGTACGGTTGTGCTGTTCGGAGCAGCTGGGCTCACCCTCCGGTTTCCACCACTGCTTCTAACCCTTCCTAACTGAAGCACAACTGTGCCTTTTTCATGGGGTATGAGGAAACAAACCAGATCATCAGCTGCACTGTTGCCACAATGATTTTCATTTACCACCAACTAGTAATTAGGTTAAACTTTGCCTGTTTGTTTCACTACTTTTATTTCCTCCCGTTTGTTTTTTGCTGATAAGCGGAATGTGTGCAGGCCGCTCCGTCCTTGTACGGGACTGCAGCATTCCCGTGTCATCTCCCAGCCTGGCTGCCCAGAGGTGTGCAGACAAGAGTGGCCACGTCATGTACAGGCCATAGAAGGAAATGTATTTCTTTCCTTTTTTCTTTCCCAAGGCTTTCCACTTGCCTGTATGTGGGCTTGAGCTGTTCCAGCCTGGGGGTTTAATTGCCTCTCTTCCTGAATGAGAGAGCAAGGGCAGTCCCTCTGCATCTCTTGGCCGTGAGAGACCCTGAAACTGGTAAGCAGGGGGTTAAATTTTGCTCTCTGTCAGTGTAAATCCAGACCAGCTCCATGTTAGTAAACAGGAGCCTCTCTTGGTTCAGCGGGGTGTGACAGAGCAGGGTCCTTGCCTGGGTCTGTAGTGTAATTGAAATTCTCCAGCGTGTTGTGTTTGGAGTGAGTTTTGTTGTTTGGTTTTGGCCTGTTGTGGGTGTTTGTGCGGTTTGGGGGGGTGTTCCTATTGTAGCTCATAGTACTGGGGACTCTGTCTACCTGGGGGGAAAAAAGGAGCGATGAAAAATCAGGACGAAGCTGGGGATGTTAGTGCTCCCCTCCCTGGGGTGACGCTGGTGGCAGAGGGGATCCTGCACTGAGTGGTGAGCTCCTGTGGGAGCACCAGGAGGGTCCCACCACCACTCTCCCACGGGGCACATCCAGCTGCCCGGGTGCTCGGTGTTGGGCTCAATGGAGAGTGCTGCGGAGCCCAAGCGCAGATGAAGATAACAAATGGAGGCAATCGATCAGCAATTGCCTGTAATGAGAAGGTCGTTCTTGCGAGAGGGCTGGTGACATCCTACACCGGTCCAGCGCTCTGAGCTGGCACTGATAAAGTACCCCCATGTTCCTAATTAACTTTCTTCCTTTAATTTTTTTTCCTTTTGATTTTTCATCTCTCTTCTGACTTCTGCTTGGGCTGAAGGCTGGTGAAAGATGCTTTGCTTGGGCACAAACTCATAGCAGCAATAGATGGACAGGTTGCATCGCTTGGCCGCAGCCCTGCCCTGCGGTGATGGACCTTTGCAGGGCAGTGACTGGTCTCCCATGCTCCTGGCCCAGCTGCTGGGGCTGGAAACCCAGCGGTTATCCTCAGTGGGAGGTTTGCACAAGACTCTTCGGTAACAAACACCTATTTTGTGAGAAAGCAGCTTAAGTTGCTCTCAGAGGGCAGCAGAAAACTGTGTAGGAGCTAGAGGGAGGCCAGGCAGGTTTCTATCAGCAGCTGAGCTGCTGTCAGCGAGGAGCAGCACTGTCAGACCCAGGAATGGGGTTTGACCCCTCTTCTTGCGCAGGGTTTTTGGGGTGAAGGAGGGGGCCGTCACTCCCTGCTGCTGCTAATGGTGGAGGGAGTCCCCGTGCAGACCTAGCGGAGGACGCGAGTGGTTCAGAGGGTGGAGCAGGTTGCAAGACGCAGCAGCATCCAAATTGCTGTGTGAAGGGAGCAGTAAGCCAAAGCTGGAGGGATTATCCTGCCCAGAGGGACAGATGCCATCTGGATGGGATCTTCCCAGTACAGGTCATCTTCCTGCCATACTGCAAGTCAGAAAAGCACTGATTCCTCACTGTTCAGTGTTCTTCTCATATGTTCTTAGTTCGACACACACAGGTGTGAGTCCAGGAAGTCTTTCTCCCTCGGGAAGGTGGAGCACTGATCTGAACCTTCATTTAATCTGGGGTGGAAAAATGCTTTTCCTTAGCTTGGACTCCAGACATGAGAAAAGCTGTTGCAGTTTTGCTGGTGGTGGGCTGTTGTTTGGTTGGGCTCTTTGTTGAGTTTTTTTCCTCTTTTTTTCTTTTTTCCTCTGATTTGTTTGAGTGATGCTTGATACCTCTGGTTTGGAAAAGGTCCGATGATGATTATGGCCACTTTGCCCAGGTCAGAGAAGGGATGGCTGTGATGGGGAGAGGTGTTAGTGCTTGGAGTGAGGACGTGTGTAAAGGGATGCAGACCTGCAGGTTGCTAGTGACCAACATGGCTATAAATGATGACAAGTGCCTTGTGAGGGATGGTGTGTATATGCAGGAACTGCAGCCTGGTGCATTTGCTGTAGGTCAGAAGTGGGCATATATCCCTTTTCTTCAGACTTATTCAGCAATCCCTACCTGCTGAAAACGTGTAGGCCAAAGAAAAAAAAAAGATTATGGTATTTTTTTAAATCATATGTCATCTTAGTTGGCAGTGTGCCTAGTGTCCCAAAGGCCAAAGCGATTTGGTGCTGAGTGTGTGCTCCTTTGCTTACCTGTGCTTCCCCGCCGGTCTTGAGCACGTTGCAATAACCCAACGTCACCCATCTGCCCGGCTCCCAGGCTTGGGGCGCGGGTGCTTTGGGAGGGGGACGTTGGTGATTTTCTCTTTAGGGTTAGTTTCTCACAGAAGATCATGTTTATTCCCCTTGCGGAGGCTGGCTGGTGCGCTGTGCTGAGGATTCTGAGATGAGGCTGAGGGACGATTATTTACCCAGCGCTGTCGGCGTGCGCGTGGCGAGCGCGGAGACGAGATGCAGTCTGTGCCCCAAGGAACTCCCAGTCTGTCAGGCAGCTAAGCTGGGCTAATGATGAATGACTTCCTAAATAAATAAATAAAGCTCGAAGGCCTGAAAAAAGAAACGCAAAGTATTATCCTGAACCACAAGGAAATGCAGTTGTCCATGATTGCTGATGTTGTCAGGCACTCAGCAGAGATCTGCGATGGTTTGTTGGTAAATGCTGAAGAATGGTATGCGAGCAAAGGGAAGGGGGGATAGGGATGAGGCAGAGGGGAATGGGATGGGGCAGAGGGGAACGTGGTCCTGGGACAGGTCCTTTGCTGCCTTGTACCTTCTTGCATCCCAGAGGAGGGCCCAGCTCCTGCCCTGCATGCATTGAGGCAGAGAAGAAGCCACGTCTTCAGCCCAGCTCGGTGGTGGGCCCAGGAAGATGCTCCTGGGACTCCTGGTTGCTCCAGCATTTCCTGCCTCTCGCTGGTGATGCCGTGGTGCTGGAACCAGCGCAGCTTTTGCTCTGCCTTCACTGCAGCAGGGGTGGTCCTTCGAGGTCCTCCCTGGCCTGTGGCCACAGCACCCCACAGCGTGGTTGGGCTTGGGCTTAACAGGGGTGCAGCCTTGCAGCCTTGCCAGGAGAGCTGTGCTTCCTCCTCCTCCTCGTCCCCTGGCTGCTGGTTGCCTCTGGCTGCAGCGATGTCCCTTCTGCCCCTGTCTGTGCTGCACTGCACCTGCTGAACACTTCCCGGCCACCACAGATACATCACCGCTTGTCAGAGCTGTCACTGCAGGAAACGTGGTCAGGGGAAAGTAATTTTGCCTGACGATTCGAACCCAACTCGGAGTCCTCCAGTCTCATTTCTCCTGCAGTGAAGACATTTTAACCCTCTCCATGCCATCGTGCCCATGGGCAGGGAACATCATCTCTTGCGACGCCCACATTGCTGAGCCCCAAAATGCCCTTCGTGCCTTTGCTTGGGGACAGTGCTGGGCACTTTGCACGCATGGGAGGACCAGAAATGCCGCAGGAAGAGAGAAAAAGTGTGTGTGTGCATGTGTGTCTATGTGCATGCAAACGCAGCGAGAAGCAGTATGACTTCATGCTCAGGCCACTGCCTTAGTGTGCAGTTTCTTCTGGTTTCCCACATTGTAAAAAGGGATAATACTGTCATATTAAAGCACTTGGAGATCTGGGGATGAAAAGCAGCATAGAGGACCGTGACAGTCCTGATCAAAGCTCTTTTTTTCTCCATCTGTGTTTGTTTCCCTATGGAAGATAATACTCTGCCTCTTTCTTGTAAATATTTTTTTTAAGATCTAAGTAATTCCCTGATAGATAAACAGTCATGCTTAGCTCTGAAGGATCTCTACTGGCTGTTCTAATTGTGTTTACCAAGACCATGGCCTGCGTTTTGAAGTGGTTTGGGGAGTTGCATTGGAGCATAAAGGAGGAACTGTGTCCGGCAGCCTCAGAGAGGAAGGGGCTGACTTGGAAATACTCCGACACCTCATTTTTTTGGGCAGGACCATGTGTCTTTTGAGATCAGTCCTTTCTGCATAGTCCCTGGAGCTGGGCACCTAAAGCCACCAGTTAGTCTTGGGGTGACCTTTACTGGTGGATGGGGGTTATGTTTGTTTTATTAAGGTGTATTGAAGCGCTGTGGGGAAGGTGGGTCCCGTGGGAGATGGGATCACGGCAGTCCCCTGTGCTCCAGCAGAGACTGGTCCTCTGAGCAGCAACAGGCTCCCACATATCCAGGGCGTCTTTGCTGAGATGAGGTGGCCCAGAAGGCACAGTCGTTTGGGGGGTTTTGCTGGCCTGATGAGTGTGGTTCAGCAGGTGCAGGGAGGTCTGCAGAGCATTAGGAGTCTCCTTGTTGGGGGAAGGATGTGCACAGTTCTGGCACTGGGTCTCGCTGGGACTTTTTAGCATTTTGCTTTTGTGGCTGGCAGGTTTGTTTTGCTTTTTCTCTCCCCTGAGCTAACCCTGTGAGCTGCAGCAACAATGCTGTTGCGTGCAGATCCGGCTCTCTGGGTGAGCTTCCTCAGGGGCTCTCCTGTCTCTAACCGAGACGTGAAGTCAAGTGGCTGCTTTTCAAGCAGAGGCATCAGCAGCATCTCCCTCTCTGCCCCGACACTGTCTTTCAAGTGCCTGATAGGCAACTACGATGGCTGCGGTCTCTCCCCCGCTATTAAATAGGGTTTAGCTGGTCAGCATGTTAGTGGGAGGGGAGGGGGAAATGAGCATCAGAAACACATACTTTGAAGCTCATGTCTTCATGCTCTGTTTCCCCGGGAAAAGAGGCTGATACTCGCCAGCAAAGCAACCTGAGTGTGGAGACATGGGCCACGTGGGCTTCCAGGGACAGCACTGCATGTTGGCATCTCCTTGCTCCCCAGCACGCACAGGGAAGGTCCCACAGTGGGGTCCTGGGCTAGATCCCAGCAGGCAGCTGCCCACATTGCGGGAGCCACCAGCGCTGGTGTCCCTGTCCTAGCCCTGGTGGGGTTGGGTTTGCCAAGGGCAGGGTCTTAGATAGGAGCAAGATAGAAATGTGGGGTGGCGAATTTAAATTTTGTCTCTCCCCTCCCCAGAGGAGGTGACAAATGAGCTAGTGGTTGTGCTAAAAGCTTTTCTTTCTTTCTTTAAAGAGGTTGCTGGGAGGAAATGAAGTGACCCACTGACCTTTGTTAATACCCAGCACAAACTAAGCCGGTGCTGCTGGAAGGAAAAGAGACCTCAGTGCAGCCCTCTGCCTGCAAGGTGTTTGCTTCGATTGATATGTCTAATGGGAGTAATTCTCCTGCAGCAGCTACTGAAAATTAAGATATTAAATCATCCACTAGATCTGTGTGGAACTTTTTGCAGAGAATTTCTTTAAAATCACCCTTCTCCTTTTTGCATGCAGGTGAAACAGAAAAGAAGCCTAAATGCATTTTTGTAAAATTTTTTCAAGTTGTTATATTCTAATGAATCTGAAGTGAAGGCATGATCCCTCCCTCCTGGATTCTTTTTAAATGCAGAGCAAACTATTCAATCACCAGCTGCATGGGGGCCAAGAAAAAGTAACAAATGGCAAAATACCTGCATAGCTCTGACCCATCCTAATGTCTGTAACTGTGCAGACACTTGTTTCTAGTGCCATTTCCCACAGGCTCCCTCTTTAAGGAGTGGGAACCAAGCTAGCCAAACTGGTGTATAGATAAAACCCCCTCCTCCTATATCCCCTCAGATACCCAAAGTAGCCTAAGGGAGTTAGATGTCTCGCACCCTCTGAAATGGGAGTTACTGGGAGGAAAATCTTCAAAAGCATCTTAGCGGCTTAGGTTAAGTCCCTTTGACTATCAGTGGAACTTAAGCTCTTAAGAAATGTAGGTGCTTTTGAGCATTTTACTCTTTGTGCCTAGCACCCTTGGGTCCCTGGAGATCCCTAGCTCGGTACTGGCTGGAGGAGCCACAGCGGGAGGCTGCTTCTTGGAAAGGCTTCTCAGTTATATTATTTCTAATAATGCTTTTCAAGACCCTGTGCTCAGCGCTTACAAGATGCACACATGTACCTACTTAGAACTAGAGAACAGGCGGTGCACAAGAATGAATGCCTTACAGGAGCTCTTTTACTGTAAGAATTAATCTTATTTCTGAAATGTGACCATATCTAGCACAAATCTGACCCCACTGGGGGCCATGGCTTCACTTAATTGCATTCTTTAGCAAGGATTGAGGTCTATTAGGTGGTTTGCTTGTGTTGCAGGAGATCCTGTGCCAGAGAGTTTAGTGAGGGTTTGCAGGTCTGCGGAGCAGCGCAGGAAAACTGCCATTATGTTTACTTGTATGGTGCCAGGAGCTTGGCTGGGTGCTCAGCAGACAGGCGAGAGGAGTGATGCAAACCTGCTTCAAAAAGCATAGACAAGGTAAGATGTGCATATGCAGAGGAGGGGAGAGGATGGGTGATGAAACCCTTGTGATTTGAGCATTCTTCAAAGCAATTCCCACTTGAATTCAGCACTGCTGGGAGGGCAGGAGAGCCTTCTAGTATGGTGGCTGGGTTTCCAAATGTTGTGCATTCTGCACTGTAGGCAGGAATCGTGCAATGGGTAAGAGTTTGTTTCCACTCTCCCTGCTGCCAGGGTGCTAACCAAGAGAGCAGAGCAAACCCCTGTCCCAGTGTCTCTTTGATATCTGCAGGGGAACCAGGTGGGTGCACATCTTGCTGTCCTGAAAATCCCATGTCCAGGGGGAGACAGCCAGTGACGTACCTGCTCTGAAGGATGAGTTGCTGGATTGAAGTTGACGTGTCCTAATATCTCTGCCAGCACTTTCTGTCTCCGTCAAGGGCTCGGGAAGCACATTAGCACCGGAGCGGAAGTGTCACCCTCTGGCATCTTCTTCTCTAATCTTGGAGCTGTTGCTGTATCCCCTTTACCAGACCTTCTCTATCGGAGGCCATTATATGGCATGAAAAGCTGTGCTAGATGTGGGACAAGACCTTCTCTATCGGAGTCCATTATATGGCATGAAAAGCCATGCTAGATGTGGGAGCACTGAGCTGCCAGGCTTCTCTTTTCAGAGGAGCTGGAATATTTCCCTGACATGTCTGCATTCAGCTCCATCACTGGGGGGACTTCAGGGGTGTGCTGCATGGGGCAGCGCAGCCTCTTGGCTGCTCTGAGCTGTGGAAGGTCGCTGGTGGTGCATTTGGAGAGCAGGCGAGGCTCAAGGAGATGCTTGGTGGCATTTACTGGGACTGGGGGAGGGGGTGGTATACTGCTCTGATAAAGAAAAACAAGAGTTTCTGAAATGCTGGCTGAGCTAGCCCTGTGGTGTTCTTTTTTAATATAGAGAACTAAAATGGTTGGGAGGATGCTTGCTCTCTCCCCTCCAGCCTTGCTGGTGGGAACTAGGAGCTGCATGACTGAAGCCAGGAGAAGGGAGAGGCAGTGAACAGCAACGCAGTTCCCTTTGTTGTGCTGGCGTTGATACCACATCCCCGCTTTAATTAACAGTTACCATCGCAGCTATTCATAATGTTTCTGGTCTGTGCTCGCCTCTGATGACAACAAAAGAAACCCCAACCTGTTGTTCTGCACCCTGGAACCCTGTGAACCCCCTGTTAAGTCTGGCTGAAGCCTCTGTGTGTTTCTCTTAAGTGCATCTAGAACAAACATTTGAAGATATTCCCAGTGGTATGATCCAGATTTTTTCTCTTTTTTTTTTGTGAGAGTATCAGTATTTATGCTCAGTTTTCACAAGCCATCACTGAAGCACGATGGATCTAGACTAGCACAGAGCACACAGCAGAGGCTTTGTAATCCTCAAAGTGCAAGTCCAAAGCTTTTCTCTGAAAAGTTGCTCTTTAGGGCCGAGTACATATGGGGACTTCTTGTTTATCCTGGCTTTTCTTTTAATTCTGTACAGTTCAGCCTTGGAGAGTTAATGGGACAGAAAAAGATTAAAATGCCCCTTCACACTGCCTGTCCCGATGGTCTCATACCCTGATGTGTATCAGAAAGCTTAAGCAACCTCACTATCCCCTTAGTCCTTTTAAAGCCTTTGATCACTGTACAATATCTCCTACCTGGCTTTTCTCCAAAAGGTGATAAACCCCGGTTTTGATTTTTAATTGGGGTAACTGATAGCAGGAAGGAATCTGTACAGATCTGAGAGCATCCTTCACACAGCTCTGGCCCATTATTCTGGTGCTCAGAGTCTGTCTGATGGAGGAACCTCTTAGCCGCTGACCCTACGAGGAGGTTGTGGCTGCAGTTTTCACTCTAGTTTCAGCGCTTCTGGGGCAAAGCTTGCCTCTGTCACTGAAAGAAGCGTTTACCAGTATTGACACACAGGACTGGGGTAGTTGCTAAGAATACAGCTCCCTTAATGCCATTCCAGCTTTGCAAAGGGATCAGGATAAAGCTGTAAGCAGGCAGCTCCATTTGGAGCCAGGAGTTGTCTCCATGGAAATGTGCTGGCAGGGCGAGGGGAGCAGGCTGGTGCTGAGCTTGCTCTCTGCTGTCGCAGCCATGCTAATATGCTGGTGCTGTCCTGCAGCCACATTCTGCCACGTCCAGGGCAGAAGAGGTCAGGAGGAGATCTCTCCCACGTCCTCTGGGGGTTGTGTTTGCATGCTGTGCCTTTGGGTCCATCAGGATCAGCTGTGGTACCCCCTGCTTCAGGTTTCTTCTCTTCCAGTTTTGTGTTAGCTCACATTGCTCCATGTGTTGCACGCGGGGAAACTGAGGCACCGAGCAGGGTAGGGACACTCAGACATGCAGAGTAGCTGCTGTAATCCCAGCCACAGTAAGAACCCTGGGAGGTTCGCCATGCGTTTGACTTGCAAGAGGGGTTCTGGGACACCTATGCTGTTTCCAGGGCTGAGGTCCAGGCTAGTTGTGTTGGGATGAGTGCAGCGCAGCACTGAGCCTGCCTGGGCAGGAAAGCAATCCCTCCCCCAACTGCACAGATCCTCAGCAAACAAAAGGGGACACAGGGGAGGCATCTCCTCCTTCATCTTCCCTTTTGTGGTTTTTTTTTTTTTCTTCCTTCGTGGGTTTTTCATGTGTGAGGTTTCAGTTTTTCTTTGCCCGCCCTGCGCCATTGTGGAAAAATTGCCCTTTAAGAGGGTCCCTGGGCCCTGTCGGGTCAGATCCCTTCACACCTCATTGCTCGTGTGCTGCTCGGCCAGCACTGCCTTTCTCCCGCGTTGGGGAGAGAAGCCGATGGGTGTTAAACTTTAAACACAGGCTCTGCGCGGTTGGTGCCTCCCGATTATGCTTGTTTCTTGTGCTGTTCCCTCCCTTTGCGTGAGTGCGTGCATGGAAATTTGCCATTACCTGCCAAGGCAGGGAGGCTGCTGTAGGCTGGCCTTGTGCCCCCACCAGTCCGCTTGGCGATGGAGCTGGCTGAGTCCTTGGTGGCACCAAGGTGAAGGGCTGCCTGTTCTCCCCACAGGGATCGCATAGAGCCACTGCTTTCCCCGGGCCCCGTTGCCTTTCTGGGCTCCTTTCAGCTTCTCCTTCCCTCTGCGATGTTGGCTGCCCGCCTTCCTCTCGCTAAGTGCTCTCCCCTTTACATTTGTGCATCTGCAGGTGCTGACGACGCTGGGGAGACGCTGTGAGTCCTGCTGACCCGGAGCCTTCCTGGCTGGGGCTGAAGGCCGTTGCAGAGGATGAAGATCCTTCCCAGCCCTGGGATGTCTTCGCTGGTCTCCCTTGTGAATCTCCTCTCCGTGCTGCTGATAGGCTGCGTAGCTGAAAGTAAGTGACTCTGCAGTCCCCCTGCCCCTTTTTTTCACCTGTGCTTTGCCTCCCCTGGGGGAGGACAGCAGGAGCAGGCTTAGAACCAGCAAACATATCCCCCACCTTTTTAGCGTTAAGGAAGTGCTTAGATCATGTGTCTTAGTTTTCCAGCATCTTTAGCTTTCCACCAGTGCCTTCCTGTTGTTCCCAGTACCGCCTTAGAGGGACATTATAGAGCAGCTAGGTCCTCACAGCCTGCTTTGAATCTCGGGTTGCCCTGAAGACTGCCAGAGAGCTGGAGAGAAAGGGAGGGAACTGCCTGACCGCTCTTACTGGAGCCTTCCTCCCCCTTCTCCCAGCCTCATCTCCACCCAGCTCGCCTATATCATCCTCTCCTGCTCTTGCCTTTCAGGCATCTGTCAGACACTGGTGACCGTTGTCCTGTTACTCACTGGGGCTGGATTCAAAACGGCATCTGAAGAAAGAGTATTATGTTTCTTCTTCCCCCGAGTGAACCAGTTCCAGTTTAACACAGTTTTTATCTTCACGGCCTTTCAATTCTTGCTTTAAAAAATGAAAAGGGGAAGGGAAAAAAAAGTGAAAATCTTCAGTGGCTTGAATGTAATGTTCCTTCGACATGAAGGCTGATCACTCGGGATCAGTGGGGAATAGAATCTTCCGAGCTGATAGAATTATGACTTTTTTCTTCCTTCCCAGCAAAGCTGCTTGAAGCTGGTGAGATGACTGCTCTGGTCAGCGTAGCCCTTGACAGCTTTTAACGTAATCGCTTCGTTATCAGGGTTTATTAAGATGACGTGGTCACCGGGGATTAAATGGATCCTCGACCTTTTGTTGCTGGGAGATTTTTTTTTGAACAGTGCTTTCTCTCTTCTCTGCAGTAGGCGAGTGGGGATGGATTTGCCCTTGTCTCACTCCTGAATTTTGTTCGGTTCATGCTTAGGCCCTATTTGCAGGAAGAAACGTTTATGTGCAGAAAGATAATGTTCCCTTTTATTCTTTTTTTGTTTAATAAGCCCAGGAAGTGAGCTGAGCTCTGTGAGGTTCACTGTGAGGCCACTTTTTGGTGTGTAGCTGTCGGTCAGTCTGTACCTCAAACGGTGCCACTGGTGTTCATAAAGACATACTCAAGCTTCTGTTTGAGCTGCCTGCCTCGAGTAGCAGGAGCAGTGTGGTGTTTGGCAGCAAGGACCTGGCACAAGCCTTTTGCCCAAGTATTTAGCCAGGGTCCTGCTTGTCCAGGGTCCTACTTGGATGTTGCAGCTGATGCTCTGGTACGTTCTTTATGAGTGCCCAGGGTAGATGCTTAGAGCTAGCTGCTGTGTTCCACCTGGGCTCAGGGTGGCCTTGTTGGCTTGTGAAAGTGGACACTGGTGGTAGGTAAGCTGCTACCTGCATTGGCTCCTGCAAAAGCAGGAGACTGCAAGCAGAAATCTTCATCCCTGGCTCTTTGTGCAGTAGATTCAGGAGAGGAGGGGACGCTTATGGTGGAAAATCCAGTGTTGGGGCTCCAGGGTCCCATTCCTGTCACTGGTTTGCTGTAAAACTCCTGGCCAAATCGCTTTGTCCTCTTGTTTTCAAAGTAAGCACTGCAGCTTTGCAGGTGCAGATGGAGAATTCATGTGTGTGCAAGTGCCTCTCCATATGAGCAAAGCCCTGATTCATCTATTGTGATGTCTGAGTGCCTGTGAAAACTGGGGTCCTTTTTTTCTTAAGTGTGCACCAAGCCCTGTGTGCTCGCTGCTGGGAGTGGGCACTCTGCAGAATCATGGCTTCTCAAAACGATGTCTGTGTGACTTCAGTTTTTCTGTAGCTTTGGTTCTCCTGGGAAGAAACAAGCATCTTGTCTGTCCCTGTCTTCTGTGGGGTGAGATCTGCTCCGAGATTCCAGCAGAGCTGGGAGATCCCACATGCTATCTGACTGCTATAAGGCACTTTTGGTGGAAATGTGCCCTGAGGAGGGGCTGGTGCTGATCAGGCACCGAAGGCACCAGTTGTGTGGCTCAGGCCCTGCTGAAATCTGTCACTGCTCAGCAGACACCTTGCTGCTAGCAGCCCAGTTTCTCTCTCCTGCAGCTCTGCAGTGTCCTTGGATCCTGAACTGTGAGCTTTTGTGCTTTTTTTTCCTCTTTCTGCTCACAGGTGTACATACGGGAACTTTGCAGATTGCAAGACTCGGTATCCGAGGCCAGGCTGCTCTTACCTGCCTGATGTGCAGATGAAGTTGGGCCAGGTGTTGTCTCTCCTCCTAAGCTGTAGAGCATGCCAGCATCTCCTTGACCTCTTTGCCCTTGGGGGTGCTCCCCGTTGTGGGCCAGTTGTTTGAATTGCTGTGCGGCTGTTGCTGTCTGCGTGGTGATGGTGAGCTGATAGCTCCTGGTTTTGGAGGGGCTGCTGAATTCTGCCTGGAGAGGCAGTACCATCTGAGCTGGTCTGCAGTGCTCACCACTGAGGCATGCAAACAGCAAACAGCTTTGTCTGTCACAACGGCGGAGAGTGTGTGAGGAGCTGTCACTCTGTTCTGACAATGTCCTCTCCCATCAGATGGCCCTGGGCTCTGTCACACAGCCTCTCGCGTAATCCCTTGGCCAGCATCCATTTGGCTGGCGCTTGCCACGATGCTGACCCGATTTCCTGCCCTAATTCACCAGAGGGCCTGCCAAGGCCTTGCAGCCCCCAGGGCGAGCGATGCCAGGCACTGCTGGGGTGGTGCCCCTGCCACAGTGGGAAGCCCACGTGGCAGGTAGGAAACCCCCGGGATGTCGGCTTTTGGAGGGCACAGTCTCCCCGCCTTCACAGGGGAATGGCTCCCCTTGCAGCAAAGCGTGGGGCTTGAAAGCTTGAACTTGCCTCCTTCCAGTGCAGCGCTGGAGGAGCTGTGGCCTCTGCAATCAAAGGACCATTAAAATACTTCCCTTGTTTCCTAGGCTAATTGATCTCAGTCAGTGATTTAAGTCTTTCTATGGCAGGAACATTCTATTTAAAGGAAACTGCTATTTAAATTAAAAAACCAAAGCACCACACTGCTTTCAGCCTGCTGTTCTTCCTTGGGAAGCTGAAGAGGATAATAATTGAAAGGTATAAAGCAGACCTGTTTCTTCCCTTTTTCTTTGGTTGCATATGGACACTTCCTTTGTTTCTTCTGTATGGTCAAGGGCAGCCATAGAGCTGGAAATTGCTAACTCCATGATTATTTTCAGTGGGCTCTCATTAAATGGAACATATTATCATTTTGTTGAGAATTGAGCTGGTTGTACAAGTAACATCAATCAGCGTTACTGCATTGAGTTAGGGGAGGCCTTCCCCAAAGCTGTGCCGTGCCAAAGAGCCAGGTCTCGTGCCCCTTGGAGCTTATGGAAAACCAGACAGCGCAGACACAGGTGAAGTCTGGATATGGGTCCAGGGAGGAGAATAGTTTACCAAATTGCTGATATACCTGGGCACAGAACCAAGCCTTGCTGTTTCCCGGTCATGCCCCCAGCCCGAGTCATAAAATCTCTGCAGTGAGCACCTTAAAACCATCTCATTTTGTGCATATGCAAGATGAGTCTCATCTCGCCAGCTGTAGCAGGGCAGGATGTTTTCCTGCCTGCGCTGTGCAGAGTGCGGCTGCATCGGACTGGGGCTCAGGGCAGCAGTCAGGTACTCCTGCCCTCCTCTGCTACCCGAAGGAACAACGTGCCCACTTTAAGTGCTCCTCAGTTGCAGATAAAAAGCCACTTACTGTATAGAAATGTGGTAATTTTTATAACTGAAATCAGCACGCTCGCTGTTTTCAAGTGGATTTTTCCCATTGATTAAACCTTTGCGTTTTACAATAGTGCTTTGCTAATTGGTACTTTGCATACACAGAAGGCTGGTGTGTGGCTCTCCGCCCCAGCAAAGATTTAATAGCAGATGCAGTAGCGAACATTACTTATTACTTAGGTTTCCTTCCTTTTATAAATCACGTTATAGAACAGTTACTAGCACACTCTGAAGTATTACCATAAATAATTAAATCTAAATTGCAATTGACAAAATAAAAGAATAAAGCCCCTTTTATGATGCATTACCTTGGCTTTCTTCCATTTTAATTGCCCTTGCTCCATCGTTAATTTGCAGAACACAGTAATTCATGCCGGGCCCATGTGTGCGGGGGGCTCTCGCGCTCCATGAGCTGCAGTGCATCCGTGGAGGCTGGCAGCAGATGGCAGCAAGGGTTGCACCACACGTGCGGGGCTTGCGGAGAGGGTGGAAAATATGTGTGGTGGGTTGGGAGAGGAGCTCAGCTTGTGTAGGTCCATGTTCAGGCTGGCAAAGGTGCGCTGCGTTTTGGGAGCTGGTGCAATGAAGAAAGGCGTGTGGAGTGTGTGCTCCATGCCGTGAGATGCAGAAGCTGGTTGCATGGCTTGTCTCGCTGAGATCCAGATCGCAGTGACTTACAGGTGTATCTGACTCCTCTCCTCTGAATGGTTCCTCCTGTGCTCTTATCCATAGAGGATTAGCCTCTGCAGCACAGCTCACAGCTTTTAGCTCTGGAGGTCCTAGCTTTGATCTGTTGTTGGCCAAGACAGCAGTTGTCAGATAAGATGGTAGTAAAAATCAAGAAGTCTCTATCTTAGAACTTGATAGACACGTTAAGACGACATCAGTGGGAAGTGAACCTTTCTCTGCTGTGGGAGAAAGCTGCTCTGTGTATAAGTGTTTGAGACTGATCCATGAAAACACAAGAGCACTGTCCCGAGAGAAGGAAGGTGTCAAAGTGTGGTGAGGCTGAATTGCCCCACAAGCGGTTCAGGTACACGACTGTACCTGCTGGGGGCTGAGGAGCCGGGGGATGCTGCAGAAAGGCTTTGCCCCCTTGGTGGGTTTGGGCTGGAGCAGTAGCAGACGTTAAGGTGGGGAGGTTGTATGGTCGGCTGGTAGGTGGTGGAGTTTCTACTTGGTGTTCCACATTGTTCCTTCAGTGTGTAGAGTCTAATGATGTGCAAGAGGAGGCAGCATCTGAATTGTGTCCTCCCAGAAGGCAGAGGTGCCAGTTTCCCTCCGCCAGATCCACTTGCTGCTTGTGTTCCCCATGCACCAGTTGCCTTGGTAGGCGAGGAGACACCTGGCTGTCCTTGTTTCTGAATTACCCTTCCCTTTGTCGCCTTCTCCGGCTGCCAGCTGCGATCCAGCCTGCGGTTGCTGAGAGTTCTGGACTAGTTGTTGTCCCACTCAAGGACATGGAATTAAGCTTCTGTGTCACCTTGTTTAAGTGCCTGATTAAATTAAACCTTGTCTGCCTGGATCGAGTAATGTATCTCTTTTTTTTCCCCTTTTTTCTTTTCAGTCTTTTTCTTTTCTTTTTTAGATAACTCAAATTGAAAAGTTTCTGTCTTCTGTAGGACCAGGAGAGGAAATAAATCATCTTTTGAAAGAGCTTCCTTGGGGGCAGGGGGGGGATGTCACCCTCCCAGGTCTCAGCTGTGCCCCACGCTGCGAATGCTTATTAGATTAATCTCTGCTGAGGAGCACCTGGGGACAGCAGCAGCCACGGGTGTTTGGGACCCAGTCATGGGTGTCTCCTGGTAAAGGATCTTTTCCCAACCAGAGGTTCTTGCTGCTCAGCTTCATTAGATGGCTAAGTTAGGGGAAAAGAGCATCTGTTTGTTGTGTAAACAAGCGGCTTGTGTGAAAATGTCATCCACATAGTATTTGTCTTAGAGAAAATGTATGTATTCGCCATACCTGGATGCCAAAACCAGAGCTTTTACTCTGTGTCCGGCTTTACCGGGAAGCCCATACTTACTTCTTTGTGACGTGCCCCTTTGGGTGTGCTTTTCACCCAGACAGTTCTTGCACAGGCTGCCAGGAAGGACAGGATCTTTCTGGTATCTCACCAGGACCTGGGGTCACATCAGCTTTTCATCTGTCTGGCAAGGTCTGTGTGGTTGTGTCTTTTCAAGACCAACTAGATACAAATCTCCTGGGTCACTAAAGGGAATCTGCGAGGGTATTCCCACCCTTTTTGTGGCCTGGCAAGCCAAATATAATTCTTAGAAGGCAAAGCAGAGTGTTTTTCAAGGACGCCCGACCAGAGGAATGTCGTTCTTCAGTGTGCGTGGGATGGAATCTGGGCTCGAGCTGGCCTGTGAGACACAATCTCTGAAGAACAGTTTTATTTACTCTGTGCCACTCTTCCCCTCCAGTCAAGGATGTTCTCTTGCAACATAATTGGTCCCAGTTCCCACCTTAGAAAGCTGTGATGTTCCCTGCACTGCAGCTGCCTTTAATTTTTTCGGATTGTTAAAGTTCATGAAAACAGTCACGTTTTATGCCATCTGCTGCACGTGGTGGAGCTCACCATCGCATGGGCTGTGGGCTGAGTACTGGCTCAGGAGTCAGGAGTGTCCTCGCTCTGAGAATGCACCTTCTCAACACCCTCCTTCCCTCCCTTTGCTTGTCTGGATTAGCTTTTTTGAGCAAGGACTTCTCTTGCCATGTTCTTGTCCGGTGTAATTAGTCTCAGTCTTGGTTCGAGGTTCTCATACCGCAAACGCTAAATAGTCGTGTTACAGTTTGGCAGAGGAGCCACCTGTTCTGTCCAAGGGCACAGCAGATAACAGCGTGACTATGGAAGAGATCACAGCTAACCTAGACCTGAAGGTTGCCAGGAGAGAGCATTATAAATATATCTTGGACGTCTACTGCTAAGATTCTGAAAGGGGATATTGCAATGAATGATTTGAACAGTTGACATGAAGGAGTATGGATTGACCTGTTTTCACAGTATCACTGCGTAGAGAATTTTTAGCATGTCCCATCTTGCTTGTTGCAGACATGAAACATCGCTGCTTCATAGGAGGTTGGTTAAAACCCATGCCGCTAGTTTCATCTGAAATGCACAGAATCATTTCTGTTTCCTTTTGAGGCCAAGAGGAAAAGCAAAGCTTTAAAAAAGAAAAAAATAAATAGAAGGAGCTGCAACTGGTTTAGCATTCCACAAAGTTTCTCCAAGTCCTCCAAACCTTTAATTGACTCAGGAGCATAAAATTGAGAAGGGGAGAGAGTGAGAGAGTGTGTGGAGTGGCGCGAGCGATTTGAATAATTTATTGTCCTTTGAAGTTGCAAGAGAAATTTCAGCTGCCTTGGGGAGTAATTTCTCCCCATTCTGAAAGGGTTTCTCCTTATTTTAAACTCATTCAGAGGATGATAGTTTTGCATTTTCTGCATAATTAATGATCATAACTCCCCCCACTCTCACACAACCTCTAAAGAGTGGTGGGGTGATGAAACTTGGTGGTTTTTTTAATTAATAAAGTCAAATTAATTTGGCTATGTCCTCTTCCTCCCTCACCTCCGTTAGAATTCATGGATTTATTCATAAATAAGTCTGAGCGCGGACACTTACAAATCTTTAGCATGGACTTTGATTTGTTTGAATGAATTTCCAAAAGACGGTGTAGGTTTTTTTCAGTTCAGTTATTAAAGATCACCTTGAGACTGGCTCTCTTGTGATCATCCAGTGATCCAGGACGATCCTTCAGCTCTCGTTTGTCTATGTGGATGGGTAGGATCTGTTTGGTTTTGAGGGCTTTCTGTGTGTTTTTTTTTCTTTATGAATGTTACGATACTCCCTTTTCCTTATAAAGTCTGCTACTTGTGGTTAATTCCAGTAGCTGCCACTTGAGGGACTGCCTTCACCTGAAAGGGTAAGGCATCTTCTGCCCTGGTGCCTGGAGCGGCTGCATTACAGCCTTTTAAGAAGCCATCCCTTGCAGCTCTTGGCAGGTGTCAAACATGAACAGGAACCTGTCCTACTAAAAAAAAAAAAAGCACACCTTCCTCAGTCACTGTCTTTGCTAAAAGAATTTAAGGGGTCCTTGCTGCTGCTTTCCCATGTGTCCATTTCCTTCTTGCTCATGTGTTGCACTGTTTATCGGGCTTGCTGAATCTCTAGTTATCCCAAAACTGAATGTGTTTGGTTCCTGCTGCTGTCAGTTCTCAGCACTGTTGTTGGATTCTTCCTTTATTTCTTCTTTTGTGTTGATGTGCCCACTATAAATCTGAATGATGAGCATGGTGATTCAGACACAGAAACAATAATGACTCCTGTGGTAGGAGTCAAAGTTTATAGAATCACAGAATGTTTTGGGTTGAAAGGGACCTTAAAGCCCATCTAGTTCCAACCCCCCTGCCGTGGGCAGGGACACCTTCCACTAGACCAGGTTGCTCAGAGCCCCATCCAGCTTGGCCTCGATGTTATTGTTGTGATAACGTGTCATGATTGTTCTTCCAGTGTTCTTCCGTTAGCTTTATTAGGGTTTTGTTTCTTGTTTTCAAGATCTCCCGTCTTGAGCTCCCTCAACAGCCCTGTCCCAATACTGGTAAGCAGTACAAGCTCACAATACACTGTTAAGACCCAGGGTAAGGTATTTCAAGGTTATGTCCCAGAATCCCCTACATACCCAGAATCTACTTCAGCCCATGTGGGCTGAAGTCTCTTACCAGAGGTCGGATAGGAATGATGTATCAAGCTTTTGACAGTGGCCAAAATTCTGTGCTCTAGGAATTGTACCTTGCCCCTTTCCTGTAGACCAGGAGACGACTTCTTTTGCCTGAAAGAAAGAAGCAGAGAACAGCTAGTAAGTGGAAGTAATATAGTTTTTATTTACAGGAATAAAAGAGCAGAGTTTATCAGACGATATTTTGTTTATCTGGTGTGCCTTTCATCCCCAAATGGTGCCTACAGGCATGTATTAGCTAGCAAATCTTGATGGGGATCGTTCATCTGCTGCAGTGCTGCAGCCCCTTCTGAGCGGGCGATGCAAGGCAGGGGACCCAGCTATGTGTTTACGTTTTGCAAAGGTCTTTGTCATATCACTAAACCAAGGATCAGAACTGATCTTCCTGATCACATCCTTGGGGCTTCTCGCACTGTGCTTTCTCTGAAAGACCATGAGATGCAGAAGCTTGTAGCAGTTTGTTTTCCCCATTGCTGCTGACTCTGCTGTCACTTTTCAGTGGCTCAGGACCTCTGCTGGGCTATATTAAGATGGCATGCCCCCCTGGGAGTTGGGATCCTTGCTCGTTAAGCTTTTTCTTCTTTCAGGCTTTTCCCATAGGAGGTCGTTTTTCATGTTCTGGTATCCCCCATAGACTCTCATTCTTTAGTGACTCAGAGCAGCGGAAGTTGAGTAAAGAGCCAAGTCCTTTCTAGCTGTGTCTTTTCTAGGTAGGGGGTGAATTGTGCTTCTCCAGGATGCCAATATCGATGACACGGCTGGAGTAGAAGCTGTCCTAGCAACATGACAAGGGGAGGGAGAGCTCCCTGCCTTAAGCTTCTGATTGCAAACAATCTGGGATTGCTGTCATGGCATTGATGGACAAGGGGCTCTCATTAAGTTGCCAGGATAGCTCCTTGGGTTTCTTGCTCTTGCTCTGCTCTGGGTTATTATGCCTTGTTATAGGGCTTGTCGACAAATATGGAATGAGATGTTGTTACAGTTGATTGAAAGGAGTTGTGTACCCGCGGGGTCCTGGCCTGCCACGATGCTGAGGCTGCCTGTGCTCCTGTGCTTGCTGGCCCTTCAGCAGCTAATCCCAGGGCTGCCGTCTTTCATGACAGCGTTGCTTGTCTGCTTCCGCTCTTGCTGGTCACAAGCAGCATCCTTCTTCCTGGCATTGTGGTGCCAGAAGGTGAATGAAAATCCTAGCTGTAGGTCCATCTGCATTACCACCTACTTGTTCCTTTGCCCCTCAGTTTGGTTTGTCCCAGGGAGGGAGGGTGGAAGCACTCTGTGCTGGCTGCAGGCAGTAAGCAGAGAGAGAAGCAGTCAGTACTCCTGAAGTACTCCCCATGTGAATTGGTAAGAGAAGGGAGATGGGGAAACTGAGGCACAGGGAGAGGATACTTGTGGAGTGGGGCCAGAGAATGCACTGAAAAGCAAACTCAGTCTTGTGTCTTGTAGACTACATTCTGTCATGCACATACTCCATACGCTGCTAAATGCTGCCTCTTTTCCATCCTCCCTTGCATTATGTGCAGAGTCCCTTTCTGATGCTGCCTGCTGTGTTTGCTGTCCTTTACTGCCAAAATACCAGTCCCTTCACCCCCAATGTCAATCCCCTATTTCTTATTCATTAAACTGAAGTCCACATGGTGCTCCAGGCTTCCCCCATGCCACAGCTCTCACAGGATGGGGAGTTTCTGGTGTGCGCGCACCACGTGGCGTGAGGCACCAGATACCAGTTTTCCTGTGTTGGGGAGGGAGGGAAGAAGGAGGTCCAGAATACATCCCACTCCCTGTCAAACAGGGACAGCTCTGTTCTGTGTTGTCCTGTACAGCAGTTTGCGTCTCGTATATGTCTATCATTACAGTGTGCATATACCTTTGCATAAATTATGATTGGAAGAATGTTTTCCTCAGCTGTATCAGGGTGGCAGTCACTGGGGCTGGGACTGATCTGTGGCAGTGACAGATACCTTTCGCGCTATGGGGAAAGGTGGATCCTTTCCATACGTACAGATGTATGATGGTAGCCTGGAGAAGTCCTGCCGAAACTGGATGACTTCATCCTAGCTGCTGTTCCCATGCGATAAGGCACAGTCCCATCCCTGAAAACTAGCAGTTTAAATAGACCAGAAGGAAGGATTATGCTTCCCCTCCAGCAGGCGGGATAACGTGGTTTTTCTCACCTTGGGTGTCAGAACTAGGAATAGATCTTTGGTAGCCTCAGTCTCATCCTGCCTCCACTGCTGCAGGCTCCTACCTCCTCTTCCAAAGGGTCTGTATCTGAGTGCATTGCAGATAGAAGCCTGAAGGCTGTATGGATGTGCCAGATCCCCAGAATTACAAGCCTCATGGCAAGAACAGCTTGGCATGGGCGCTGGCTATGAAGGGTGTGCTGCTTCATCCTGGCTGAGGGGCGAGGTGGGACTGGCAGCACCGGCAGGCGTCAGAAAGGAGCGGGTGTTGGGGCTGTCAGCCAGTGAGGTAAAGGTGTATGAAATGTGTTCTTGATCTTTCTCACCTATTTTCTGCTCCTGTTAAATCCCATGCTGGGTCACATCCTTCACTGCTGTCCTTCCTTCTCTGGGGCCTTGCAAGGAAGGAGAGGAGGTAATCTTTCAAGTGACATTCCCTCGTGTCCAACAGGGAAAAAACCTGCCTTCACCTGTGTATAGCCCAGCTTTTCTGAGACAGGTAAGGGCTTCGGTGGATCAGCGGCAGGGGAATAGCAAGGTGGAAGTATTTCACTTCTGAAAAAAATGTCCCTGATCTTTTTTTACCCTCCTTTCCCCAACCTTGCGGGTCCCATCTCCCTGAAGGGAGCCAAGAGCTGCTGACAGTAAGAGGAAGTCTCTGTCTGAAGCCTATAATTATCCTGTCTGCCTTCCCAGAAAAGGCCAGTTGGGGAGCGAGCGTGCTTCTGTTTCATGGACAAGCCCTGTGTTCTGCTGCCTCCCCAATTACTGCTTAATGGACTTTTTATGATGATAAGACGACTGGGTTGGGGAAAAGTTATTGACGGGGAAATGGAATATAATTCACTCCCTGTTTGTTTTTTCTGTCAGAAAAACCCTCATTTTAATTTTATTTGTGAGGCACTGAGAAACAACTCTCAGGGAAAAAAAGTGCAAAATCTATCAGTAAAACCCTGGATTTCAAGGGGACCAGAGTCTCTGCAGGACCTCTCCAAAAGGTGTTTTTAATCTTGTTGAGTGTCTCCGTAGAGACCCTCCCCACAGCCCGCATCAGTCCTGCTCCCAGTTTGCAGCTCTCACTCCTCTTATGAAGAAAAATGTAAATTATGGAGCCATCTTTCTTGCCTTTACCCCTCTTGCAAGCTCCCCCGCTCCCTAATGCCGCTGCTTTGAAATACGTACCCATTCCAAACATCGCATTCTTGCTCCCCACTCTCCATCTGTCTCAAATTTGGCTGCTCTCTCCTGTTTTCCTCTGCTCAGTGGCTTGCCTCCTCTGTCTAATCTTCACTTCCTTGCTCTGGCTCTGAACACCTCCCTCCTCTCTATCTTGATCCAGTTCTCTTGCATTTTCCCTGTTGATTTCTTCTCTCCTTATCCCCGCTGATTTTCCCATCGTTTCTACCCTCTGCTCCCCTCTTTAGCTCCCCCATTTATTGGTGTGACAAAGCTGTTCCTGTGCTCCTCTGGCCGTGCCTCCCAGGCTGTCCCCAGCTGCTCAGCACTCCCATCCCCATCTCTCAAACGCAGGGCATGCATCTGCTGCATGCAAGCAGACCACAGCAGCGCATGTGTGTAAAACACTTTTCCTAAACCAGCAAACAAACACTTAGTGCATGGCCGGACCCAGATCTCATGTTCCTGGGGAGGTTTTTAGGAGGGGAGATGAAGGCACTGCTGCCCAGGGCTGTAGTTGGGGGAGTGCCTTGTGCTCCTTCTCCGGTTGTTAGCCTGTCAGCAGTTGTGGAAAAGGGAGATGGAGTTTCACTAAATCAGCCCAAAAACCAAAGGGAAGGGGGGAAGGAAGAGGAGGAGAAGGGTTTAATGCAAAGGGTTTAACCCTTTGCATGCCCGTGAGAATGCCATTGGATTCCTTCCTGGTTGCTCTTGAGGGGTGAGAAATAACGGAGAGATGTCCCCGTTCAAGCTAACTTGACGTGGTTGTTGGGAGATTGCAAAGCTTTTGCCTGGCTTTTGTTTTTTATCTTCTTCTCCCACCAAGAAGTACATGTGGAAGAGGTCTCTGACTTCTGTTTCTAGTGATTTTTTGTGGCTATTTTATTTTGTTTATATTTCAGTATTTAGAGGCTGCACCACCTAGGGTGTTGAGTGCTGAACAGATCTGTTCCGAGACCATCCTTTGCTCCAAATTGCTTGTAGTGTCTAGACCGAGACAGGCAGGTGTGAGAAATGAGGATTGTCACCTCCGCGCTATGTGTGGCAGACTGAGGTGCGGGGAAGGGTGACTGCCCAAGGTCAGCCGAATTTGCGTCAGAGCCAGAGATCTGAATCCCGATTACGGGCATCATCTGGAGCCTGGAAGAGCAAATTGGGGTGTGCTAATGGCAAAATAATATTGACTGTAAATGGCTTACTGGTCTCTTCTTTTAACTTTGTTTTTGAAAGGTAGATGTGCATATATGCACAAAATAGGGTGAATTTTGATCTGTTCAGTATTTTTGAGCTAGGGTAAAGGTTGACAGTGGTAGCGTGCCCTGAATCTCCCTTGTAGCATGGGCACGCTCTGACAGTGGGCGGCTCTGTGGGGAAATACCGGGCTCAGCACCACAGGGCCGTTTGTTGAAGGTCAGCCAGGAACGGTGGGCAAAAGGACGTCTGCCGTACATGTTTAGGAAGGCTATAATAAGCCAGCCAAATGGCAAGAAAATGGCCTGCCTGCTGTGCTCTTGGTTTTGCTTTAGTTTCAGTGGCGGGTCTCAGATACAGCGGAGAGCCCCTCCGTTCCCCAGGGTGCGGATAACAAAATGAGTGTATTCACCAGCCAAGGAGGAGCTGAAACCTGGCACTTGGTGTGCTGGCACCATGGGTCTGCTCTGCCAGAGCGCTGATGGCAGGGACCAGGAGCACCAAAACTGGAAGCAAAACCTTTTAAAATACGCATTTTGTAACTGGCTTTCTTTTGTCTCCGTGGATTGCTGCTGCAGTGGGCGAGGGGCCCTTTCAGCCAGGCTCACGCTGCTCCCTGTGCTGGGGCCAGATGAAAGAATAAGTGGTTTGTCTTTATTTGTGGTCCATTGTTGAGGTGCTTTCCTGGGGGTGGCAGGAGGGGGCTGCAGAAAAGAGGGGGGCGTTAAACACAGAGGTGAATTTTGCCACCTAAAATCAGCACCAGGTCCCTGCCGTGGGGCTGGCGATGAGGGGAGGGAGCTGGGTGGGGGGTCGGGAGGAAGCAGAGATGTGGAGGTGCCTGGCTGCGGCCCCTCAGGGAGAGCCTGAAGCGCAAGGGGATGGTTTACACGCACACTGCCCATTTCCTACCCAAAGCTGGGGCAAATAATACAGTAATGTGGTCGGGGACCGTCCTCAGGCCTGTGTGGCTGAGGGGCCGTGAGTCGGGCCTGCGGGGAAAGGGGCCCGTTATGATGGCGGTGGTGCCTCCAAACCTCCCCTGTGGTTATCGGGTGGAAGGAACGTGGTGAACATGTCGTCTCTAATCTGTGGGAGCAGCTTTTTGCCTCGGACCCGCCTCAAAGCTGGCGGGCTGTAGCTCAGGAGGGAGGAGCAATTTAGGTCACAGTTGGGTCTCCCAGCCATTTTGGCAGCAAAGCGCGTGGGGTCTTGTCTTCGCCCATGGCAGAGAGGTGGAGGGCTGTGTGCCGCCGGCCAGTCCTGCCTGTAACGGGACTGAGGGTTTTACCTCAAGAGGTTCATGGTGTGGGGCAGGGTCTGGCCGTGTGTGTGCTCATGCAGCCCAGGTCAGAAGGAGAGGGGGCTGTCTTCAGTCTGCTGTTGTTGGCCAAGTTGTCCCCTATTCCTGAGCCAGCACCATGGCGTTTTGGCTGAGGGCGGCTGGGAGGATGTCAGGGGATCGATCTGGCAGGCTGGCACAAAATGCCGTGAGAATCAATTTTGTCTCAGAAAAGCCCAGGGGAGTCAATATTTCCCCACTGGGACCTGCCTCTCTCCTTCCCCTCGTTCCGGCTAACTCTGGTTGGCCTTCCCTGAAACTACCCGGGGAGATGGGGAGCGGGCTGCCATCCACCATGCTGGTTTTACACAGCCCTCTGTACAGCCAGGGCTTCGTTCGACTGCCATAGCTGAGCCAATAGTAGTTTTCCCCTAGGCTCTTCAGGCTGCCTCTCTCATTTTGTGGCAGGAGCGTGCTGGGGGAGTGCGTTGAAAGCTGCTCCTGGCCTGTGGTGTGGTCTGCGAGGCTAAATGCATCCCTGCCCTCCTTGTCCCTCCATAAATCCACCTGCAGGGCTGGCAGGAGGGGCAGCCATCTCCGTCTGGAGACCAGGCTTACAGGAGGCAGGGAAGGAGGATCCGTGGTGCAAGCTCATAACTGTGCTTTTTCTTTTTCTCCTCCCTGCACCCCGCTCCCCTTCAGCTGTCAGCTCAGATATGTTAAATCCATTTTGCTCCTGCCTCTCTCCCACCCCTCAAACAACCTCTGGGTTCTCCATCCCTTTCTCTGTCTTTGGCTTTTGATGTTTCANTTGTCCGTCACCCGCTATTCACCATGGCAGCAGTTCCTGAGGGGCATTTGGGTTTAAAGGGTGAGATGTCCCCTCCTTGTCCCCACTCCTGTATCTTTCAAGCTTTGCTTGCTGTAAAGCTTCTCAGACTGTTTTGTCATCTGTGTATCACTAGCAGGGAGATGTTGGGAGTTTTTTTACATGACTGCATTTGAAGAACTTTTTATGCTTTGGTGTTGGAGGAGAGGAGAGGAGGGGAGGGGAGG
>VZSZ01009739.1:72952-97351 GCA_013398815.1 Ibidorhyncha struthersii | reverse complement strand
AGGAGAGGAGAGGAGAGGAGAGGAGAGGAGAGGAGAGGAGGCGGCAGCAGCATTTTCCTCTTCTGTGAGGAAATCTGCCTTGGTGTGCAGCCCTTGTACGTGGGCTGATGTCGTACGGTGCTCCTCTAGCGTGTGTGTCTCGGGAATGAGTAGGAGACCCCACCCGTACCACCTCGCAGCTTCTTCGCAAAATCTGCGTTAGAATTCACAAAATCCCAGCAGCGAATGTGCGTCATGTCCCTTCGGAACAGATGCCGGCACCACCCATGTTACTCTAGGCCTGTGCTTTGGAAAGTGAAACCCACTGGAGGTTGTCTGCATCAGGGTGACCAGGAGGGTGAGCGCGTGGTCCCGTCGCTGCCCTCGACAGCAGTCGGGGACGCAGGGCAGGAGCAGAGCTGTCTGGAAGGGGTGGCAGAGGTTAGGGCAGAGGGCAGACGATGTGTGTGCTGGGCATCTTTGCAGATGCAATTACAGAGCTGTGGGACGGATAGTGAATATGTGTCTCTTCCTTACAGTCCATGGCAACTATCCAGCGTGTCACTTGCCCTGGCTGTTGCTTTTGGGAAGTGCGTAGGCAGTGGGCTGGAGCAAAAGGTTCAGTTTGACTTGATGGCTTTCCATTAAGCTGTAGAGAAGAATCACAGGTACACAGCAGCCATCCCATCTTTTCAGCTTTCTCTCCAGAGACCCAGACCCCACAGGAAACCTCTTGTAGTAGGAAGCTTTTAAGCTCCAGGTTTTTCCGTTCCTGTTTTGATACTGCAAAAAAACAGGTTCTGCTACTTTGTAAGCAGAGAAAGAGGAAAAAGACAAATCTCGTGACCACTGGATCTAGGTGGAACTCAAACTCAGCCTTTCCTGGACTGTCTTGCTCTCAGCTATCCGTGATTGATGAAGTGATACAAAATCTCCTGGATTGCAAGTATGTCATCTGGAAAATGCCTGTCTCTGAATTTTATTTATTTATTTAAAACTGAGGGCCTGCAATCTTGGCAAATGAGGGGAAACGCATAAGCCCCTCTGAGTGGGCTGATAGTGCTTCACTTTCACACAGCACCTTGTTCCTGCTTTTGGAGCCTTTCAAAGTAATTTGCAGAGCTGAAGACTGAATTCTGACTGCATGTTTCCCTGCAAGCGGGTCCTGGCACAGCAGAGCTGTGGCAGTCCTACGCAGCACGTAGGAATTTGTTTCGGCTTTCTATCATCACCACCTTGCCTGCGATAGCGCTGGCTTTCTCTTTCCCAGAGGGGAGAGGGTTGTTCTGCGGTTGGCGTGGGCTGGAGTGACAAGCGCTGCAGTGACATGGGGTGCATCGGTGGAGAGCGCAATGGGTGATTTGGCGGCAGGGGGAGGAATCAAAGTCTGGAGCTCAGAGGCTTGGGCAATTTTAAAATCAACAATTTAGCTTTGATTTTCACCGATTTTCCAAGTGAGTAGCAAAATCTAATAGATTGTTTGATAGGGATTTTTGTTTCTTTTCTTTTCTTTTGTCTCTTGCTGTCTAAGAGTGAGTTTATTGTAGCAGTTCAGCATTACAGCGAGCTCAGGAAGGCAGCGTTCACCGAGCAACTCAGCTTCCCCCTTACCACACACAGAGTCAACAGAGGTCCCCCCAGAGGGATGCTGAGCAATGACTCCCAAGTTCACCATCTTTTGGAGCACCATCCCTTTCTTCAGGACAGAAATAGAACCTAATTTTTCTCCTCAGCTGTGCTGTCATCATACTGCTTGCACCCATTTAAATGTATATGTGACATTAAGGATTATTAGGGGCTTTTATTTTAAGAAGTGAACCTTGCATCAATAAAGTGTTCTTAAAAGCCCTGGATGTTTTTGGCTGTACCTTCAGAATTGACTTCTGCTAACTCTTCAGATATTGAACTAAGGAGGCGAGAGGAAGGAAGTCAGGTTGTGGGCAGAGTGAGCATTTATATTTTAGCCTGAAGCAAAGTTTTGGTTTTGCCTTTCTCAGATGGAAGACAGATTCCCCAGTGCCAGTACCTCCAGTGGGACTTGCTTGATAACCTTTAGCTGTAACATTGCAAAGAAGACTCTGACCTCTAAATATAGATTTGGATATTTATAAATCTGATGCTTTGTACACACAGCATTCGGTGGGACGTAAACAGCTCCAGCAAATTGTATTTACCTCCAGCATGGAAACAAATGCTTGATTGCATCACATGAGCTTGCTCAGTGGCTTTTATTTATATACTGCTGGCTATACCAGGCAGGGAAGGGAGGTATGCTTCCTTTTGTCTTTCGACCCCTAAAAGACCCTGGAGACTTCTCTCTAGCTCCCATTTGCCCTCTTCTTAAGCTCTTTGGTAGGCTGTTTATGTCTTATTTTATAGACTCTGTGTATGTACATATAAATATACACATTTCAGAGTCATGTGATCTACTTTTCTCAAGAATAACAGACGGCAACTTTATGATCTGAGTGATTTTATTTGAACACAGCTGTGGCCTTGTGATTTAAATATTTCAATAAATTTTAAACTAACTAGATGAGAGGAAACTGTGCAGGGAAAACAGGTTAGAGCACGGAAGGAGAATTCCCTGAGGGTAGAGGCAGTATGGGCTCTGGACGAAAACTCCCGACCTCGTCCTCCTCTCATCAGAAGGCCCTTGACACCTTCCTCGGTCAGAAAGCCCATCCCAGCATCCTTTCCCCTCCTTGCAGAGGTGCTCTTGAAGGCAGTTGGACATGGATGGAAAGCAGTGGCAGGGGGTGAGGGAGAGGTGCTGTGAGCTCAAGTGTTGTTCCCTTGGGTCCAGGCTGGCTAAAATGCAGCCCCAGGCTCTGAGTGTGTTTGTTTAGGCATCACTGCACCTTTGAGCATCTGGTTAGGAGAGGAGTTTGAGGAGCTTTTGGCTTCTTCCTTCAGCAGTGTGAATTCTTTGGGTTTCTCAGATGTCTCATGATGCGGAGAGGGGAGATGAGGGGAAGGGGGAGCTGCAGGAGCAGACGGCAGACTTGGCTGCCATGCTCTTGGTCTTGACAACTGGATTGTTTTGAAATGATCATGACTTCAGTTTGTTGGGCTGATCCTGACAACTTGCCTGTTCCAAAGGATGGTGTGCCTGTTGCTGTGTAAATGTACCAGTGAGGACCAGGGGAAAGATTCACAGATAAAAACAGAGGTACTACAAGCCAAGGATGTTTCACATCCCAAAGCCACTGGCATCAGCCTGTTTCACACCATCATCCTCAAGATCTCATGTGCTCCATTTATTTCATGGTCCTTCTTCCCCCTTTTGCCCTGTCTGTGTTCCTATAAATCTCCCCCATTCCTTTGTGTTATGTTCATCTGCTAGGATGGGGAGTGCAATTCAATGTTCCTAGCTTTTATTTTCAGCTCTGCCAACTTCTGGTGATGATTGTTAGATGGGCTTTGGAAGGGCAATTTCCCCTGTGCAAAACAGTTTAGAAGTTCACTTTTCAGAAGTAAGAGAGGCTTTGCAACATCATCACATTGAAATCTCTTTTAGGATCAGGCCCTTAATCATTCTGTGATGCAGCTTCTTCATATGTAAAATGGAGGTAAAAACTGTTCCTAAAAGGTCAAGAGGTTTAATTTCATCTGAGATCATTAGAGAATAGCAGTGATAATGCTACTGTTAATTACAAACAGTGTTTATTAGATTTTTTTCTTTCCTTGTGCCAATGGTGATACTTCTTTTTTTCTTAAAGGTCCCCCTGTGTTCATTAAAAAACCTGTGGACCAAATTGGTGTGTCGGGAGGGGTGGCCTCCTTCGTATGCCAAGCGACTGGAGACCCAAAGCCACGGGTCACCTGGAACAAGAAAGGGAAGAAAGTGAACTCTCAGAGGTTTGAGGTAAGAGATGCCCTTGAAATCTGTGTCTGTGTATATATAATGAGAGAGAGACCGACTCAACGCAGCTAGTGCTCTTCTTTGGCCATTCTGAGACCTGATAATAAAGGGAGGTTTGAAAGGGGAGGAGTTTTAACAGCAGGAGGAGTGAAATCCAAGCTCTTGGCCATGTGAACAGCTGGATTTGTTCCAAAGCAAGAGATAATTTGGCTCACTTACATTATTGGAGTTCTTTCTTTTGTTTTGTTGGGGTTTTCTCCCCTCCTGGGATATAATATAAAGCTGCCTTCTTCCTTCCCTAAGACACCCCAACTAAGCTCTGCAAACACACCTTTCATACCCATCCGTGGCTCATTATTTTAACCCTGGGACAGCCTGGAGTAAACATTACAGTTGCTGGCAACCAGACGCAAGCAATTGGCATTGTTTGGATAGAAATGAGAGTGGAGGAACAAGGACTAGGAGGTCATCCTGTGGAATTTGCTGTGGGACTCAGCCCTGCCAAGCAGCTGTGTGCTGAGAGGAGCTTTGTGGTGTCAGCTGCCCATGCAGATGGAGGAATAAGGCTGGGGTTCATTTTTATTTTGTTTTCGCTTGGTCTGTTTCCTTCTCTTTCATCACAGTTGTACTCTGAACACCCACCCCACACACACACACCATCACCATGGCTCATTCTTTCAGGGCGTTTGAGGTGTACATAGCAGTTTCGATGGGTCAGTGGTCAGGGACGAGGTTTGCCATGGGACAGTTCTCTGTCACCTCCAGGTCAGTGGAGAGACAAGTTGACCGTGTTGGTTGTGTGTAGGGGATTCTGTGGCAGCTGCTGAAGTGTGTTTGTGAGTGTGCGTGCTGGTGCCTCCTATAGAAGCAGGAGTGCACCTTCTACTTGGAACCCAAGGAGGCTTACTGTGTGTGTCTCTCTCTCTCTCCCTTTATCCTCCAGACGATTGAATTTGATGAAAGTGCAGGTGCTGTTTTGAGGATCCAGCCCCTCCGGACTCCCCGGGATGAGAACATTTATGAGTGTGTTGCTCAAAACCCTCATGGGGAGGTCACCGTCCATGCCAAGCTCACCGTCCTCCGAGGTAAAGAGCATGTCTGCCTCCATGTGTCAGTGTCACAGGGGAGAAAGGACCCTTCAGCTTCTCCCTTCCTTCAGATGAGTGGGAAGCCTATCACAAAATGTGTGACCGAGGCATGAAGTCCTCCTTTTTTCGGTTTGCTCTGACCTGTCAGATCTGTTTGCTGTTACTATCCCAGACAGTCATAAAATTGCTAGGTAAGAAACAAAGCTAAAACTGTACCCCTTTAGGAGGTTTGACTGGATGATGGGCTGAGGTTCCTTCCAACCTGAATTATCCTTACTATCCTGAATTGTTATGAGCAGGACCAGAAATTCCCCATCATCCTCCTCAGAAATGTGGTACCATTCATCCAGACACCCAAGAAAGCCTTCTTCATTGAGGAATCACTTAATGGGCTGAGGTTAAGATGATTATGCATCTGCATGGGCTTTCACGCCATTGGTAGCAATGCCAACCTCTTCCGTTGTTGCAGGGTGCTTATTTTGCCCTTATTCTGGGCATCTTCCCTTTTGCCAGAGCTGCTTTGCTGCAAGCACTCTGCAGGAAAACAGTTCCCCTCTCCATTTTGTTCTGGTTCTTTTTTTCACTTGTCCCCACTATAGAGGATGTTTACATGGATGCCTCCTTCATGTCATCTGTTTGAAATATGCTCCCTGAACTTGATGTGGGGGAGGGAACAATATGCTATTGCTGTGGATGCCTCTGGATGTTTGCTGTTATTACCGTGGAGATCTGTAAAATTGCTATGTGGAGCACTAAGCTAGGCTGCTTGCTAAAACTGACCCATTTTAGGGGAAAAGATGCGTGGTGTTCTCTGTTCAAACCACAGGGCAACACAAGTGATCTCGGCAGAAGGGGTGTGGTGGATAACTGCCCGAGAGCTCCTGGAGGGAGTTTAGCGCTTGGGAGCAGTGACTGTTGACAAAGCCATCAGCAGGAGGTGCTGTAGAAAAGCCATGGGGTTTTCAGTAGGGCAGCTTGCAGGAAGAGCCATTATTTCTGCAGTGAGCATTGCTAACAACAGTTTTAGGTGCTCCAGGTAGTGCGTGATCCTCATAAGGGCAAGCGATAGCTCTGCCTGTATGCCAGTTGTCTTTTCTTCATAATTTCAGCGTTCTCTCCAAGAGAATCTTAAGTCCTGTTTGAACAGACAGTGAGCACATCTCTAATAGTACAGAGCGAAATTTTTGTGCAAATCCCCAACGTATGGCAGTAAATAAAGAATAGACATAAAGGGCACATGGCAAAGCCCTTGACCTCCCCTTGTAGCAGGGAATATCCCTTCTGCTGCCCACCTGGCAGGCTCTGGGTTGTCAAGATGCTGGCTGCCTTTGAGTGTGCAGGCCCATGGTCCAGTCATGCCTGACAGATTTGTGTAGGTGCACTTAAATCTTTGTGTAGCTCCTTTGCCTGGCATGGCATTTAACCTTCTGTTAGCAGTACGTCGTGGGATGTATCTGTCAGGAGATTGGAACAGTGCTTTATGGCAAGAGTGTTTCTAGCTGCAGTTACTCCAGAGGGCTGGGAGCCTTATTTTTCACACTGATTCCCATATATTCCTTGGGAGCTGTTTGGGAGAAGTGCCTCTGCAATCACACAAAATTTCTGCCCCTTGAATTTAGCTACGAGCAGTGGAAAGAGGGAAGGTTGTCCTCCAGCTGCTGCCTTCACAAATCTCCTGATTCTCACAGCATTTTTAAGGCACTCTCCACCAAAAGAAAGCTGCACTGTATAGGAAGTGACGAGCTGAGCTCAGTGACTGTCCTTAGGGACCAAGGTTCTTTGTACATGTCTTTTTGCAGCTTTTCCTTCCGGTATTGGCATCATACACATGTCAGCCAGAGAGACAGATGACAGAACAGGAGCTACATCTCCCCACTGCCTGACTAATTACGTACTTTGCTGATCCCACCAGAACATTATTACTGTGTGCTTTGCTCCTGTGTTGTGCTGCTTTCACAAGCGTTCCTGTTCTGTTTGCCTAACAGGACCTCGTTCGGTAGTTAACTGTGCCAGAGCAGCCGGGGTACCCAGTTCACGAAATCTGGGGGAGTGGTAACTAGCTGCAGGCCTGGGCCAAGATGTTATTGAAGAGCATCAAGGAAGCAGTTTTTATATCATACCCTCCCCTTCCCTGCTCTGTTGGAGTTATTCCATCCTTAATCTTTCCTTAGCTTTCACACAGCAAAGATTGTCTCCTCTTTATCCGCGTTTTTAAGTGCTGGAAAAGTTAAAAGGACCGAGCACAAATCCACTAATCTCCACAATGACAAAGTTAGCACGCTGGCATCTATTCCTCTCTTTTTCCTCCCTGCTTCTGCATTCACCCACTCTCCTGTTTGTCTTTTCTCTATCTTTCCTTGCAAGGCCTCCTCCTCCTTTCCGTCTCTCTTCTCTCACTTTCGGAACTAATACTTAGCATAAGGATGGGGGCTGCTCCGCAGCTTGGAGATGAATGTGAGCTGTCATTTGCCGAAGCTGTTACCTTGGGGGACGGTGGAGTATGGAAACCTGGCCCCCAGCTGTTACAAACTCTGCAGGATGGGCTTTGTAGGCGTTCTGCAGCCTGTTGGCTGCGCTGTTGTTAGCACTTAGACATACATGCGGGTACCTTCATGCTACACACATGGAGGAACAGTTATGGGATTTCCTCAAGGCCACTGCAGGCAGAACAGAAGAGGAGAAAAATAAGATGTTCTTCCCTACTAGATGCAGCTGCTGAAGGGATTGAGAGTAAGACACCTTTTTGCATATGCACATGACTACTCCTGGATCAGACCCTGGTAGAAATGCACATGCATTCACTTAAAAACAGGAAGCTGCAGGAGAGGAAACCTTTGGGAGCTTCTGAGAAGCAGAGCTTGTGATGGACACCGTTCAACTTGGACAAAGTCTCTTAACACCAGCTCTGCTGGCTTGTTTGTCCTTCCTGCTCTGCTTCTCAAGGGATCGGAGTTTTGATAGGGCTGTGCAGACTTTCTGTTCTTTCCACAGCTGGCTAGACACAGTGCCTGCAAACCTGATTCCTGCAGAGCCCAAAAGAAAAGAAAAGAAAATGGTTTTGGGAAGCATTTTCCAGTTATTGTTGACTCCAGCTGCTGTCATTTTTCATTACAATTTAGGCTCAAAGGAAGTGAGTTGGCACAGGCGCCCCAGCTCTCAGATGGTATAGTTTCTCTAAGCTCCACACTCCCAGGAAAGATATGCATATTTTTTATTATTATTATCGCTTCCTGTATACAGATTATAATTTCCCTCCACTTCTTTAGTAGCCTGAGACAGAGATTCTGGTGCTGCGAAGGTGTGTCCTGTGCTGTCGGCAGCTGAGTGGGCTGAGCACAGGGGGGCCTGGCTGCAGCGTTCTGCCTGCGTTGCCCCCGCTGCTGGGGGGCACAGGCAGGGTTTGAGCAGAGCCCAGACGGGCTTAGTTCTTTGCTCGGTTGAAGGTGATAGAGTTCTGTGAAGGTTAACTTTTGTGAATCGTTAGTAAATGCAGCACGATCCCATAAAAACCAATGCTTTGGTCCAGTTAAATGTAATGGAATGAAATGTACTGTGCCCTGATACGTCGCGGGCTGCACACTGGCCAGTGCTCTCTCTTCCTGAGGATTACCGCATGCTGGAAAATTGAGGAAAACTGGCTGTGAGGTCTGGGGTACTTACTACCAGAGTATGACTCAGGCTGCTATGGACAGACTTTCAGAACTTGTTTTTCTAGTGATTCCCTGTTGTTGATTTTATTATTTTTTTTTATGAAGCGTTCATACATTTCTCTAACAATTCTGGCCTGAAATTTTCCTCACACATTTCCTACTCCAAGAGGACATCTGGTATGGGCATGTATAAAGCTCTAGCAAGATCCTTGCTGTTTTGTTGTTTTTTGTAATTGTTGGCCTTAGATCAGCAAAAGGTAAACAAAAATCAGTTCTAAATGCTCAGCAGAAAGCATGGAGTCCCACGGGCGTGCACCTTAAAGAGAAACTGGACCCTTTGAAATATTACCTTGCCACTTGGAAAATTCTTGGCAGTCTTTCTTCAAATTTGACTTGTTTTGCTTTTCTCATAGTGACCTGAAAATCAGGCCACGTTGAAAGCAGGTTAGTTCTGTAGCTTATGAATAATGTCAGAGCGATTTTAACTCAGATGCCTTTATAAGGAGGGTACATAGGGATACATCAGTGTAGGGAAGGCAGCGTATTACCTGCAATGTTACAGGGTCCAACACACATATCTATGTGTGTATTTATTGTCTGTAAGCCTGAAAAATTTTAATAACATTGTTAGGCTATTACTGTTTTCATAGTAAAACTTTTCAGATCAAAATAAATGGAATCAACAGACAGAGCATGTCAGTGAGTCTCGTGGCATGCATTAAAATTGTCTTTGGCTGTGAAATAATGTTAACTCAAACGCAGGTACATACATATTGATGTACAGAACTTGTTGATGTGATTTCACAAGGTGCATAATGCCGGGATACCTGCGGGGGAGAGGGCAGCTGTAAGGGTTCATAAAAGAACAGGAATTCAGGAGTGCTGGATTTTGATCCTGATTCTACTTAAAACTAGTGTCACTCAAGCTGCTGCATCTCTGTGTTCTTGGTTCTTCCACCCTGAAGCGAGGATAGTTGACTGCTTAGAGACCAGCCAGTATCTGTATGCTGGGCCACATATCTCCAGAGAAGGGTGAAAAATTACTCCTCTCCTTCACTTCAGCAGCATCCTCTTTGTGGCTTTCTGCATTCAGTACATAGTGCGTCTGTACATGCTCATACCCTCCTTCTCCTCTAAATTATTAAACAACTGTGCACACCCTGCGGGAAAAAGAGCAGCAGCAACACCCGCTTTATCTTTCTTTATTATCCTCATTTCCAGCGCAGCTAATTATCTAAACACAGAGCTGCCACCTTCTAAAACAACAAGGAGACAGCGAGTACCGGTGTCTCCCTTTGCTGGCACTGGCGCCCCTTGCTTTTTCTGTCTGACCATGTGTGTGTCAGTGTACGCACCCAGGTTGGTTCGCGGCGTGCCCCCCAGCACAGAGCATGTCACCTGGTAGGATTTATTGTAAATGAATGCTGAAGTGCTCTTCTCTCCCTCCCTCCTCCCCTATTCTTTCTCACCCTACTTTGTTCAGTGGCCTTGAGGTAATTCACCAGCTTTTCATCTGGGAGGCCTTTAAACAACTCAATGTAAGAGCAGGTACGGATGAGGTGTTTGGGGTGCTCTGTTAATATGGCAACACGCGAAAACATTTGCCTGCGTAAGGTAGCATGATTTTCAACAGCAGGCAGCTGCCCAGATGTGCCCTTGAAGCATCTTCAGCTTGCGTCTTGGTTCGTTTGTTCTTGCAGTTGCCTGGGCTGCTTTTAGAAAGAGAATGCATAATCCAAGGCGCTCCTTGTTTATTTGGTAACAGGTTTGGGCTGGTGTTTGGGGATTGATGGGGAGGGTGGCAGGGCATGTGTGTGCATGTCTTGTGGGGATTGAGTTGAGGTTGTAATTGCATTATTACAGGGAATCCAATTGTTCGGGGATGAAGGCAGTTTCACTTTCCTGGCAGGAAGGAAATCTGAGCACTTGAATCAGTGCAATATGTGATGTTCAGAGATGCTTTCTCTGCTGATCTGATCCTCAAATCTGATCACGCCTCTAGTCGCAGTTGTTTTAATTAAACTCAGAGGAATTCTGCACATTGTGCTGCAAGATTAACATTTTTGTTTAATTAGAAACACTCAGTAATAATAGTTGTAGCAGGCCTCCCCCAACACACACATGCGCACGCACACACACACGTGCACACACACATAATCACACACGCACCCTGCCAGTCAAGAGGGGCTGTTCTCTCTGTGGATTAATTGGTTCATGAAATTAACGGATGCGGGTTTGAGCCAGGTGGAGTAGCATCACCAGGGAGCAGGATAAAAGCAGTAATCAATAATGATGTCATCTGCAGCCAATGCGGCAGCAGCACCGCGGCTCCTTAACAACACACCACCGCCTGGTTAAATAGCAGAAGGGAAGAGAAGACGTTAAAAGCCTGGCTGAAAGCTGTGCAAAGGCAAAGCAATTCCCAGGGCCCCTCTGTCCTGAGCTCACTCCTGGGGGGCCAGGGTTTTGCAGCACACGTGATCTGCAAGAACACACGCTGTTTGGAGACTCCTACAGTACCCAGACACAGCCTGGTGAAGTGAGAACTCAGAGGTTTGGTTCAGTCCCTAGTTAAAGATGTTTCTCTTTAGAATGCAATATCCTGGTTTAGAGGTGCCTGAGATGCACTGAAATGACTACGCCTTTATACAACTGTAAGTTTGTCCATACTAGGAGATGTGTGTTACTTTAGCAGTTATAAAATGGTATGTGTTTTTGTTTGTGGTCGGATTCCTTTAATATATTAGGAGAGGTGTGCTTAATACATTTCACTCTCCAGTGAGTCACAATAGATCCTTTATAACTCTTCCAACAATGGTCAGGGGAAGGAAACAATGCACACTTTTAAACACACAATTGAGGCATTTAAACCCTTTTCTTCTCTGCAGTAGCTGTGTGCTGCTGAGAACGGTATTAGACAAGAGTTTCTTGGCCTCAGGTATCAGAGCACCCCACAAACCTTTAGCTCTGCCTTTGTTATCTTCATAGATTTTTATAAGTTGAGCATGAGGCACAGCAGAGTGGAATAGCTCTTACCAAATCACGTGTGTTTGGAGGTCACGTAGAGCAGTACTGGGATCTGGTGATCCTGCCTTGCATGGAGTGGACACCCACCATGGCAAGGCCACCGGGTTTCTCTCTTGTTCCCGTCTCTGGGGTCAGCCGTACGTAGGTGGGCTCCATTGCTTCTCATACATAATGTGCCATCAGTAGGAAAGGAGCTCATGTTGTGTTTGCAGTTGGCAGGGGTGTTTCCCAACCAAGGCAAGGGTTTCCAGCCCTTCTCTGCTGCCATTGTGAGAACTCCCATTGGCTTCAGTGGGGGGCTGATTGTGATGTAGGTTACTTTTTTAAAAATGCCACCTTTTTAAAATCCTTTATGTTATTTCCCTTCTGTTCGCTCACCTGCTTTTGGGATGGATTCCATGCCATAGATTCCCGAGGCTGTGGTTCCTCAACACACCTCATTTGAAATGACAGAGAATCCCTATAAGGTCTCACCCTGGTGTCCGCATCCTCTTTCCAGACTGCCCTCTGGCAAAGACTGATTTTCTGGGGGGAAAAATGGCATGTTCCTGAGCTGTATCAGCCAGCATAAGATAGCTCTCTTCCACATGAGTTAGGAGGCCATGACAAAGATTGTGGGGGAAGCACTGGGGTTTTTGTATTAGTTATCGCAAATTAGTCAGCATCAGTTAGGATTGCCCTCCTCACCCTCATTAGTGGAGGCAAAGGCGAGATTGAGAGGAAGCAGGAAGCTCAGCTGAGCCTGTCTTCTCAGTGCCGGTGCCACGTCCCTCCCCTTCTAGGGCAGCAGCACTCTGAATTAATAAATCTAAAAATCACACCCCGTCTGACAGCACTGGGCTTATTGTTGTTATGTGTGTCCCCTCTGGTAACTACAGCTGGATGATATTTTCTTCTCCTTTCTCTCTCAGTTTCCACTGTGGCTTTGACGGGCCTTTTCACGTAGTCACTTTTGTGATTTCTCTTGTGCAGTTTGTTTCATACTGTGGGGTTTGGAGGGAGAAGAAGAACCCCTCCTTTTAAATGTGACTGTATAGAGTGTACTGTGCAGTGCCGGGATCTTTGCCGTGTGTGTGCACAGCTTCTGCTGTAAAAACAACGAAGTGCGAGTCCCTTACCTGACAGAGGGATTCAGTGCAAGACCTGGAGGAACTTTGAAATTACTATTCCCGTGCCCCAAAGGGTTTTAACAGTTTGCATTTAAATGTAGAATCTTCTTGTGGGACGTTAGAATAGTCACACAAAATGGACAAACTGGTAATTTTACTGTATAATGTGTTTTCACAAACCGCCTACGGACCATTTACTGTAGCCTTGTTTTAAATTGCATTGCACAGAGTACTGGGCAGCAAGTCTGCCTGATGCTTTCTTCGGTGTGTTCCCCTGAACCTCCTTCAGCTGCGCCAGTCCCTCATACGTGTTTAACCACTCCTCCTTTGTTCTCTACCACCAGAGGACCAGTTACCTCCCGGCTTCCCAAACATTGATATGGGCCCCCAGCTGAAAGTGGTGGAGAGGACACGAACAGCCACAATGCTCTGTGCAGCCAGTGGGAACCCAGACCCAGAGATCACTTGGTTTAAAGATTTCCTGCCTGTCGACCCCAGCACGAGCAATGGGAGAATAAAACAACTGAGATCAGGTAAGGTCTTTGTGTGAGACTGGAGGAATTGAGACCTCAATAGAGCCATGAAGAGACTGCTCAGAAGTTTCTGAAGCAGAAGAGAGTGCTGATAGATGTGCTCCCTCCCTGCCGGGTGTGGATTGGGTCATTTGCTTTTCTTTGGCTTTGGGACTCATGTTCTTACCCAGGGAGTGGTTGGAGCATTTTCCCCTCCAACCCATCCTCCTGGCCTGACACCAGGGAAGCTGGTTCCCATCCAGGAGACACTGTAACTGCTTCACTGGAGAACAGTGCTCTTGGGGCTCAGGGGAATCTGGGGACTGGAGGGGGGCTGAGGGTTTTATCCTCAGACCAAGAACCAAGTAAGGAAGGAAGAGAACCGCTATGGCAGACGTGGCTTTTTAAACCACACACACCTGGTATAGGGTCCATAGCTCAGGCAGCCTCTTGCTGTCAAAACACGATCCTGTTGGTGTAAACTGAGCCTCTCAAAGCTGGTGTTGAAGAACAGTTCTTGTGGAATCTCTCTGGCATCAAGTCCCTGCAGTCATCACTGGAGAGCAGTTGTGAGCGTTCTGGAGTGACCCCTTGGTGCTCGGTGACAGTGCCCGTGGAGTGGTTCTCCATGAACAGATGTACCCCAGCTCTGTGGCTCTTGTCAGTTTTCTGTCTTTCCCCATCTGCTTGTCCATCTGTCTATTTTGTTTCTTCTATGTTTGTTGTTTTGTGTGTGTGTCAACATGTCATCTCTTAATATTCACGTTTCAGGAGCTGTTTTTATACTTGTTAAATCTGCCAGTTCACTGTGTGAGAATGTGTGTATGTGTGCAAGGAGGGCACAGGTGTGTTTATTTTTGAATACTACTGATAAAGAACTGCCATTGATAGCTTCTAAAATGAAACAAGCTTTGGAAGTCTTACCTTTTGACAAAAACTAACTTGAGAAATAATTCTTTTCAAGTGCTGGTTGGACTGAGTGCTTTGACCCAGCCTAGAGAAAACACGTCTGTGTGGTTGGACCTAGCAAGTGCTAGCATCACTTGAGCTACTCAGAACATTTCTTTGGCCAAGAGAGATGGAGCATTTTCAAGAGTCTTTTTTGGCAAAAGAATGGCTTTGTTGTAGGCAAAGGGAAAGCAGAAGCTTCAGTGAAGCAGCTGGGATTGCTCCGTTCATATTAGACATTTTACCAGTCAGCCACTCTACTTCTGCCCAGAGCTCTGCTGGCTCTGAAGAAATCAGTTCTGACTATGGTAATGCTGGATCTGAACGTCAGAGAATGTAACCGCCTGGTTTTTCTCTTGCCCTGTTTGGCAAAGATTCTATACAAAGATTTTTAGTTCGGTGAGCCACCAGTGGAAAAGATTCAGTCTAGTTCCAGTTCAGTGTAGCTTTTATACACCTGCATAAATGCATCCTTATTCAGTGAAGCAAACTTACAAGCAGATACTTAAACTGCTTTGTTGAATTAGAATGGATTGTTGAATCCCACAAACACAGATGAGATTGACCTCCCTGTTTTATCATAACAGCTGAGGCAAATGCAAATAAAAAAAATCACTCAGCATAAATAATGAGAGGTAAACTAGAATTATATCGTGCTCTGTGACCGTGATCTGAAGCGTGAGTAATGCACAGGCAGATTATTTTTAATACATTTATCATCTTGCTAGAATGCCTTTATACTCCTTAACTGGGTTTGATCTGGTGTTCTCCTTAAAGCCACCTGAGCGCTGCATTTTTATTCCAGTGGATTGGTTAGCCTCAGAGTGAACCCTTGGCCTTTCTGATAAAGCAGAAGATACCTGCTGAGAATTAATCTCATTTACAGCTGCTTTGAATTAGTAAACTGGTGAAACCCTGCAGCATCCCTCTTGTCCTTAGGGGCGGAAACCTGTTGCTGTGTGAAAGGGAGCGCAGATTCCTGGACAGTCGAGACTTCCGAGTTCTCCTATGTCATCTGCTTTTACGGCCTTTCAAAATCTGCATGTTCTGTGCTGCAAAGGCCAAAGTATTAAAGTGCTAAACATGTTAACATTAGGGTCATCTGTACTATGTTAGTGTTTTGGTCAGTGGAAAGGAGTTGTTTTTAAGACCAAGGCAGAGCAGATGTGTGTGTTTGTAACCTGAGTGTGATGTGCAAGGCGATGCCTGTTTCAGCGCTGATGATGCAAGTGCTCCTAAAGCCAGAACTTAATTTAATACATTTATCTTTCCAGAAAACAAACTTTGCTGCCAGAAGTGTGGCACTAGCACACATTAGGGCACTGGATGCTTCAGGACACTGCTAATGAGCTTCAGTGTCTTTCACCCACAGGTTATCAGCATGACTCCAGCCCAGCTTCTTGGGGATTAACAATTACACCCGACTAAGGGGTGTTTGACAAGCCCTCTGTGAATAGGAGTGCAGGGAGGAGGAGTGACCCTGGTACTAAATCACAACTTCAGCGCTGCGCTTTGTGCTAACAGGCTTAGCATAGAAGCCAGCGACTGCGTTGTCTCTGAAGACTTGGCTGTGCATTGCTCCCTGATGGAGATGGGACAGGGCCAGGCTGAGAGAGCAGCAGGACAGCACAGTCAACCCTGTTCTGCCCTGGAGATAAAGTCATCAGGATAGCAGCCACGCTGCTTTATTACGAAGGGTGTTAAGAACTGAATTTATATCAATATATGAGTTAGTGGCAAACATGCAAATTAGCTCATTAAAAGGTACAAGTGAAATGTCGTACACAGAGCTCTGCACAACTGGGTAGCTGTGTCTGGATTTGGTTCTCGTTTATAGTAAAAAAATCCTGAATGTTTCGCTGGCAGTATAAATGGACTGCTGAGACCATGGTCATTATATTCACATCATCCTGTGGACCCATTATTTTGTGGGTCTTCAATATAATTGAGAAACGGGTGATATATCATTAACCACAGAGGGTTTTCTCTATCCAGTATTTCTTCTTTCTTCAATCTCCAGATAAACTTTCCAAGCAACCAGAAATCGTTTAATGTTTGGGGGGGGTTGACTGAATGAAAAGTTGAATTGTCGATCAAAAGAACCTTTGTTTAGGCTCTTGCTTCCCTTAGACATACATGAACATCTCAGCTTTAGAGACCCAGGTTGTCTAAGGGTTTAATTGGTCTTGGTGGTGGAAGAGAAACGGATATTTCTGCTTAACCCCGACACAGGCAGTCTCAGGACATTTACAGTAGAAGCCGATGTCCTTTGCTCAGCCGTGCCACCTAGGGGGGATAACAGGAGGCAGCCTGCAGCCACCTTCTTGCATCACAGAAACACTAAAACCTTTTGTGTCTTGTTGTTGTCTTCTGTTTTCTAAATAACTGGCTATAACAAACTTATTTTTTCCTTTTTTTTTTCTTTTTTTTCACCTTTTTTTAACATTCAGAGACCTTTGGTAAGTTTGTTCAATTAAAAAAACAATCAAACCGAAAACCCCCAAACCTGCTAATGTCCAGATTTGTAACCCTTGCCCTTTAAACTAATTCCTTGTAACAGCTTCTTGACAGGCATGCTATGCATTTCTTCTACTAACTCTTTCAGTAGGGATATTCTGCCCTCTTAATGAATTTCTGCAGGGGTATTGCAGGCTACAAAAAGAATAATAATAATCATCCTAATTAATATATCTGTATAAAGAGATAACAGCTAAATATGAACCTCCTAACATTGGATAGATTTTTTTTTGTAACTTAGCAACAGTTGTCCTGGAATTCCCCAATTACACAATAGCTTGTACCCTGGAACTGTGATAATTGTGTTCACACCTGCAGGAGGTCTTGGAGTTTCACATCTAACAGGGTTATTGGCATTTTCAGAAGGGAGAGGTGGGGGTGCGGCATTTTCAAATTGAAGCTGTAAATCACAGATCATCTGCGATGGGAAAGGGTTGAGCAAAGGAAAAGCCCCCTCCTCCAGATCGTCTCTGTCCCTTGAGAAGGCAGGAGCCTGTCTGCAGAACTCGCTTCACATTTCCTCTGTGTGCCAAGTCCCCTTTTGTTATTAGAGATGTAGCAATTGCAGCTGTCAGCCAGGATCCGGCATGTTAAAATTGCAGAAGACCCTTGATGATTGCTTGCTTGTTTAGAATAGAAAGCGCTCTCCAGCCCTCAGGAGAGGAGCATAGCACACACATGTTCTCACACGTGGCCTGACAGAAGGTGGGGATGTGTTTTCTGTCATTACCATGGCAATGGTGACTGTCCTCCTCTCCCTGTTTTCAAGGCTTGGAGAATCCGTAGGCAGCTTGGCGTGTGGGAAGCCAGAGGAAGGGATGGTGGAAGAGCAGATCCCATCCTCTGTGACACAGGGGAACACCTGCACGTGGTGTTCTGCCTGGCACCATCTTGGTCCTTTATAATCCAGAGGCAAGTCCTTTAAGCTGCCTTTTGCCTCTGCTGCTAAACACTAGGTTGGCCATCTGGGCTCATGCAGCCTCAAAATTTGCCCTAAATAGGCAGATCTGCAGATCCTGGGAGGCTGTGGAAGGCAATATGAATAATTTGCACGTGGCATCTCAGAACCAGCTTTTCACTCCAAAGTCGGCATCCAGTGTGAGTTCTTCCTCCTTTAGTTTTCCTGCAAAGCTGGTGCCCGTATTCTGTCCTAGGCAGTGGTTAGCCTCATGCTAAATGCTCACGCACTGTTTAGGAGACCAGGCAGGCCAGCTATTGAACGCAGGTGCCTCCCCTCCACCACCATGACCCCTTATCAAATCTTACAGGACTTGTCAGAGTTTTTCAGAATAATTAAATTATTCTAGATCATCCTCTAGCACCATCCTGCTGCCCCTATATTGATATGAAGCAGGTTAGATGTGAAACTCCAACAGTGAAAATCTACCATCTGTGTCCCTGCCACCATTCGAACCGCTCTTCTTTCCTCGCAAGTTACTTGACCTCATTTTGATTCAAATTCTGTCCCCTCAGTCCCTTGCGTGGGGCATCTTGCAAAACATTTGCTCCTCAGCTTTATGTCCCGTGTGCCAGAGTTAGAACTGGAAAGACCAAGGTGGCGTTGCTTGGCTGCTCTTGCTCTCCAAGAGCACAGGCTCCAGGACGGTCTGTCTCTGAGAGCTGCTGACAACCCATTTCCAGAGGCAATGTTGACTCTTAGAAGGAATGGGGAATAACTAACCTACAATGACACAAGAAGGTAACGGCTGCTGTTGTATCTATGCTTACATAGCTCTAACTTCCAGCATGTTTCTCCTGTCAATTAGAGTGAACCTTTGCAGGAAATTGCCAGGCTTAGCCGAGGCCAAAGCAGCTTTATAGCGGTGGGTGATGTTGGGGTCTCTTCCCCTCCTCTACCCTCTTCCCGTTTAGCCTTGTTCCAGATTTGTGCCACAGATGGCAGATTTTCACTCCAGTTTTGAGACAGAAGGATGTATCAGAGGCTGTTTTTATTTCCACTGAATTGAACTATAACCCTTTGCTGCTTTGTCTCTCTCTCTCTCTCGCTTTTTAAAACCTTCCTGCCATCTCCTGTGTGGAGACCTGCCAAAGTACACGCTCCCCCCACCTCTTTCTCTTTCAAGCGCTGTCTCTCCAACCTTTGTCCTGATAGCTAACCAGCCTGCTTTATTAACCTTAGCTAGTTCCTAACCCTAACTAGATGCTAACTTTTCTCTAGCAAATAACCTAACCTCTTAAGTAGAAGCTGAGTATAACTAGAATCTAATATCCTAACACTATAATACCTCTCTTCCCTCATCTCCCTTGAAAAATAAAGGTGAACTGTAATCAGTATCTATGTATTTTTACCTTCTATCCTGAAAATGGAGGATTGAACCGCAGCACAAAAAGGATGAGCAGGGCTGAAGGATAAGGAGGGAAGGGGGTTTCTGGTGGTTAAGGCAGCGGATTGGCAGGCAGGAGGCTTTGGTGCCTGTTCTTGCCTCTGCCACAGACTTCCCTCTGTGACCTTGGGCGATTTGCTTCACCTCTACCTCGGTTTCCCCATCTGTAAAGCGGGGGTAGTAATGCTGCTGTACCTCCCTGGGGGAGAGGAGAGAGTGCAAGGCTGGTATTTATCATGTAATGCGCTGTACAAGCCCTGGCTGGGAGGTGCTGCGAATGGCGGCATTGTTACCATTGCAGAGAAGCTCTTGCATTTCTCCCAAGTAAGAGGCAATGCTTGTAATTGCGGAATCTGCCCTGTTCTCAGGATTGGGGTAAAAACCAAGCAACTAAACCCCCTTCTTTGATAAGCTGTGTGACGAGTTTGAATGCCGCTGTGAGCAAAAGGACCTGCCGTGTTTTTGAAGGAAGATGGTTGCAACCTCAGGAGGTGAAATGGGCGGACAGTGATTTACCATTGACTGTGGCCTGCTTCACCAGCCACAATGTCACTTCCTCTCATCTGTGAGCCCCGCTGAGGCAGAGGACTTACATTAGGCACTAGAGACAACTGGAGGGGGGTTACATAAAAATAACCCAAGGGAGATGCAGTCAACAGGCAAGCGTAGCGGGACTCTTCTCTCTCCATACGCCCCCCTCCTATGGTGGCCTTAGGGAGGCTACCAGAGCAGTTGCTTGAGGTAGCCCTTGCCCTTGCGCAGTAGCATGGCCTTCTTCAGCGCAGAGCATCTGGCTGCAGTCTCCATGCTGAGCCACTGAAGGGTAACTGAAGGTCCTGATAAGGATATGCATTGAATTCCTCGCACATCTGTGCCAATAACTAAAGTTTGGAACTGGGAATTTGCTAGCAAAGGTGGGATCAAACCTGCAGCTCTTAATGTGAGGCAAGGTACCTGGATGTCCCTTTCCCTGTCTGGGCTAATGCAGCCATAATGCCGACCCTTCTCCCCAGGAGCGATGAAGATAAACGCAGGTTCATCGTCCGTTCTGCAAATAGCAAACAGTAGCGTTAGCTGAGAGCCTGAAGACTTTCTTTGCATTCTTAGCAACAACATGGAGCCAGTCTTAAGACTTTTCAAGCCAAGTGCAACGGAGGCTTTGTAAACAGCCAGCTGAATTGGCCTGCTTTAAAAAGGGCATCCCCACCTTGAGTACCCTGAACCCTCTTCAGTCTGTCCCTATAACTTAAGATGAGGTAGAGCAGGAAGTTTCCTACTGGGAACTGTCTTCCTTGACTCAGGTCCTTTTCCCACGGGCAGTCCAGGTGTTTGGGGTTTTACAGTCTTTTCACTTATTTTCTTTGTTTTCTTTGCAGAAGGTACACCGATCCGAGGTAAGACATCCCCAGCTCACTCACTCACTCACCCACTCTCCAAACACTTCTCTCCACTCAGTTCCTGTTTCATTGACCTGTGCTCAATACAGATTCTTGCTGTTGTTGTTGTTGTTGTTGTGTTTTCTTGTCCTGCTTCACCTCTGGATATTTCTTTTTTATACCTGTCTTTATTTTATATATGGTTATAATGTCCTTTTTTGTTTGCTGGGTGCACTTGGTGATATTGATACTGTTATCCTAATAACGTCTCAGGCTGTGCTGCCTGAGATTTATGGCAGAGTTTTAAGAGCTAATCTCCAGGACTGTGAAGGACTGAAGTTCATTTTGAGCATTAAATGCCATCAAAGCTTGGTAAATACTTAGGACCTTCTCTCGATTGGTGCAAAGTGCTCCTGAGCCACTAATGGTGGTGAAAGTTTTCCAGTCCTTTGCTCAGACAGATCTTCAGCACTTACCAGCTCAGCGTACTCATTGGTTTGGCTTCAGAGCCTTCTTTCCCCTTCCTTCCCACACTCTTACCCTTAGGTTTTTCTGGGAAAGATACCCATGGTAAGTAGCTTCTGCACTGTCTCTTTAATGGAGCCGAAAGGATACTGGACCTCAAGCTGTCATTGAAAGTCGTCAGGAAGTGGGTGTGCACCCCTTGGAAGACCTTGCTTTGGTTTAATCTACACTGGCAAATTTAAAAGTCCATAATTCTCTGCTGGTAAAAGCAACAGGAGGTGCTGTAGGTGAGATTTACTTCTTCACACATCACCTCTATTGGCTCCTGACAAGTACTGAAAACTCATTGACCTCTCTACAGTATAATTTCCACCGTTGCATTCACCAGCAAAGCTGCAGTGGTCAAGATGAAAGGGGTGAGTCTTCATTCCCTGGTGAAGCTGCCAGCCTGCAGTTCGTGGTTCTGTTCCTGCTCTGCCGTGTGGCTTCGTCTCCCCTTGTGTACGCTCACACAAGCAACACTCCCGAGCCACACAAAAAATTTGTCTTGAACCAGTGGAAGCAACCCACAGATTTGTCCAAATTAACAGAAATTTTTAGGAAAACTCACTGACCAGCTCTCCACCAAAGTGGAGCTTTCAGATGGCAGAGTGTGCTCAAGCTGTAATTCAGTATGAAATATGCTCAGCTGGTGTCTCAGTGTGAAGCCTCAGTCTGTTTGGTTTGTAACTCCTGTTACACTGAAATGCCCCCAGATTCTTTCGAAATGAGTTGAGTTTGGTTTAGTGGCTTGGTTGGGGTTTTTTTGTTTTTTTAATTCTATCTATTCTGCCTTTGGGAGCTACCAGACACAGTGGATGCTGGCGGGAGTCACACTATCACACCCCATCCCTGTCACAAATAGTCTCACAGCCTCATGTCTTCCCACGCAGCATCCTTTTTCACCCATGCACACACAGAGGAACATGAGCTTTGTGTCCTCCTCATGTGAACACATTGGTCTTTTCTTCCTGAAGAGGTTGTATCTGCAACCAACAATGATATCATTTGCACTTTTCTCACTTAAGATCTTATCAATAATATTACGCTGAGCTGGAATTGTTTGGTTTTCATATTTAGTTTTTTTTCCAGAGATGGGAGTTAAGAGTCTTACCACATGTGAGCTCTGACCATATCTGTAGTATAATCATGTACTCCTAATACATAAAACATTTGATAACCTGATGAATTATTTATGTAGTATGTATTTTAACTGGAGTTTTGCAGGGATGAAGCCTTCTGAGGTAAATGAGGCAATTTTCTTCTGTGTAGTTACATGCTGCATATCTCTGCATGTTTGTATACCGGAGTGTTTAGTGTGGGCTCTGGGTATATTCTTGTGGGCTGCAATAATGTACAGGTTTAAGAAAAACCTTAATCCTTTTGGCTCAGTCAGTGTAAACCACACAGGCAATTTTGAAGTTCCAATGCAGTGTTTACAGGGTTCTCCCTCGGGAATGTTCACTATCAGTAAGGTGCTTTTCAGACGGACTCTTATCTCCTGTAGGCTTCCTCTGAATCAGGTATTTAGGCACCAACCAAAGGCAGGGGTGATAAAAATGCTCCAGGGATGCTGTGCAGTGGGTGACAAAGCCTTTCTATTTTATGGGCACTGCTTCAAATCAAGCAAGGGAAAGTCAACTGCCTTCTGATAGATTTCTGGGGATTGCAATAATATGGATTATTGAAGTTGATTTCATGAGTTCTGGTGCAGAGTGTCTGCATTGCAGAAGCCACAAAAGTTGATACTCTTGCTGATCATTTCGGTACGGAGAGTAACCCTTCGTTTCCGGGGGGGTATTACATTTTCTCTTCCCGTTGGGTACGTGTCCAGCCATACCGCTGAGCACAGACATTCGCTGGTATTGGCAGAGGGCTTTGCGCTTCCAGAGCTCATAGCCTGAGATCCTCCAGGAGCGTCCCCGTGTGTATTAGCCCGAGGGGAGGAGAAAACAAAACAAAACATTGAAGCTATTGCTCTCTCTTAAATGCAAAACAAAATGGTGATGATGGTGTCTTTGCTGCGGTCTTCCTCTCTCCTCGCAGGTGGCCTGCAGATTGAAAGCAGCGAGGAGACGGACCAGGGGAAGTATGAATGCGTCGCCAGCAACAGCGCCGGAGTGCGCTACTCCTCCCCTGCTAACCTTTACGTGAGAGGTAGGGAGTGCATCGGCTCACAACACTGGCAAATACCTCCCTCCCCACGGCCTTCCTTTGTCCCCAGCTGTTTGATTCAATCCCGTCCCTGAGCGCAGGGGAAGCACTGGTGTTAATGGGTTGGACCCCTACAGCGCGCCGCTGAGCTTGCAGAGGGACCTGGTGCACCCTGACTTCCTCACCATGGCTGGTGGCTCCAGCTCCTGCCCCAGAGTTGCAGAGCGGCAATACGAGGCTGTGTCACCCACAGTGAAGTCAAGGGTGACCCAAACTAGTATGCCCGAGAATCTGCCAGCGTCCACCTGCGGGGCCCAGAGGGGAATGAACCGCTCTGGCTACAGAGAAGCCATAGTCCTCATTTCCCCCAAAGGATCCCTGCTCTCCGGAGTGGGAAGGTTTCAGTTCTACTGGTGTGGGTGTGAGAGGAGGGGAGGACCCTCTCAGCCCCCACCACTGAGCTCTCCGTCCCCCGGATCTTAGCAGATTGCGACAGGAGGGTGCGTTCTCACTTCTCGCCTGAGTCCCACCCAGCTGGTTTTCCCTTTGCCAGCAGTAATTTGTCACTGGTTCCTTGGGCATGAACGCTGGCCGTGGGCACAGGCTCACAGAAAGCTGGAGACGGCCAGCAGACATCTCTGCTGCAGTGACGGATTCCTTCACCCATGTAGCATGGGGAGCAGATGACAGGGGGATCGGCTTCTGCTTGATGCCCCCTCGATGTTCTCACACCCAGTAGGGCAATGGCCTTTCTGCTTTCTTTGTTATCTCATTTTAATCTCTCTGACCTGTAATATTTTGTCTGTAGCTTTGGTTTAATATCTTTCCACAGCAAAACCCTTTTGGTAATGAGAGAGCAGGGCTGGTCCCTCTCGATTTTTTTAAAAAAAAAAAGAAAAATACCATTGGGAGGAAAAAAGAAAAGTTACATCCCAGCAAACTGTTCCCATTTCCATCCCATCGACAGAGGAAGCGCCTCCCACCTACACTCACGTTAATTCTGCAGTCAAATGCAGAGCCATGCTCCTGTGTGCACTCCTTTCTCTCTCTCTTTCTCTCTCTCTCGTGTCTCACGCTCACTAAATCACATGCACATGGAGAGAAGGCTTTTAATAATTTAATGTTTCCAAGCTAAATTTTTAAGTAGCCTTTTGTGGCCAGCTGGAAAATTGCGTTTGAAATTTGCCCTTTCGCCTGGGCCCCGAAATTCTTCTTTTGAGAATGTAAATCTGGACCTGGTACTAATTCAGGGCTAAATCCTTCCCAGACAGCTTAGCTGGAATGTTTTGGGTTCTTTTTTTTTTTTTTTTAAAAAAAAAAAAAGA
>VZSZ01009739.1:51102-72920 GCA_013398815.1 Ibidorhyncha struthersii | reverse complement strand
AAAATGTGGGGATTTTTCATTATTCTTTTATTTATAAATTTCCTCTACCTTTCTGGCCACTCGGAAACTACCCAGGAGACAAAGGTTGTAACCACGGCGTTGCTTGTCTCCGCACCTGGATAAGGGTCGGCTCCAGGTGGATAGCCCTCTTGCTATCCAAGTTAGCCTGTGTGTACCTGAGGCCTGCCTGAAAAGCAAAGCCAGCGTTAGCCGGCCGAGAGAGTGCAGAAAACACCGTGTAAGCAAGCTCGGCCTGTGGTTTGGGTGTTTTTCATGCTGTTTAATTCCTTGTTTCTTGTGTGTTAATATCGTGGAAAGGTAACGAATTTCTGAAATGGATTTGCTTTGGTGGGAGGGAAAGTTCATGCACATTTTTCTTCCCGTTTTTTGTTTTAAAAGAGTCTTGAACACTCTTGTGTTTCCAATTGACTTGTTTCTCCCATAACATGCTTGTCTCTATAGAACACCTGGGATAGGAGTTGTAAGTTTTAACATTGCAAGGAAATGTTTTGGTTTTGTTTTGCTTTTCTTTTCTTCTTCTAATTGTTTCTTTTTCCTTATTCAGTCCCGTTGTGGAGTTAGCGCAAGCAGGGCCGGGTGCGGGGCTGGTGGGAGCAGGGGCTGGGCGAGCGGACTTCCAGCTTGGGATCTCCTGTGTACCGGGTCTTCTCTGCCTGGTACAGATTCCGCTCCCCCTTCTCTAACGAGCAGATGGACTGGAAGAAGTGAGAACTCCTTTCTGGGGTTGGCACCCCTGGCGGGTGCTGATTCCGAGTCAGGATTGCTCACAGCCTGACCTCTGTGCAGAGCTTGGTTGGTCTGAAACAAAAGGTACCTAGCTGGATGGGAGGGGGAAAGCGAGGAAGGCAGGAAAGAGGGTCGTTACTATCTTCTTTTTTTTTCCTTTCTTTTTATTTTGGTTAAGAGAAAAAAAAACAATCAATTTGCAGCTGACAGCCTTGAGAAGGCCTTTTTTTACTCTCTCTGTGTTTCCCCTATTTTTCTCTTCTCCTCATGTCATTGTGTTCCGCATCAAACCCCCTTAACATCCCTCAGAGCTACGAGAAGGTTGGTGTGGTTTTTTTCTTTTTTACTTTCTTTACCCACATTTTTACATTCTTAAGAGAAAAAAATGGAAAAAAAATTATAAAAAAAAAAAGAGAAAAGCAAGAAATCTTTAAGATGAGCGAGACCCGCCCGTTCCCGGGTCTCGCAGAGATGAGTTGAGTTGCATTGTGGGCCTCTCTATGCATCCTTTGGTAATGTTGCTGAGTTCTTGCACTTTTTTGTCGTCATGGTTACCTTGCCGTTTGGACATTGGGCCTGATGCATGATAGGAGAATGTAACAATCTTCTTTGCATGCCACTTTTTAAATTAATTATGAATTATTTTTTCTCTATATAAAAATGTATAGTTTTGTTTTGTTTTTTTTTTTTTTTTACAATTCTGGTTTAGTTGAAGTGGATTTACTCTTCTTTTCTAAATATTTTGTTCTGTTGGATTTTTTGCTTTCTCTTGATTTCCTATTTCAGTTTTGATTGGTTATGCTGTGCTGTAGTTTATTCCAAACGCATTGTGAGAAGCCAGTGTTCCTGCCCACCCGGTGGTAACTGAACTCCTCAATCCCTCCAGGAGGAAAGGAGTCACACAGCTCTAACGCCTGTCCATGGAAGCCCTGCTATTTGGGACAAGCCTTTGTTTTGGGGGGAGGGAGGGATCTGGGAAGTGGAAAAGATGGTAAGAAGCCAGGGTGTCGTTCCAAAAGTTAGAGCAGACCCTGGATGACGTTGTTACTTAAATATTTCTTGGAGGTGTGGCTCTTGTTCCACATCCTGCACACAAAGAAAAACCCTGATCCCTGCTCTGAAGGGCTTCCCCAGCGATATGAACTCGCTTACCGGTAACCGGCCATTCCCCTTCAGTGAGACACTGCGTACGGCAGCTAATCTGCTGTCAGCCCAGGATGGGTAGAGACAGAAAGCTACCTGCTGTGTTACTGAATCACATGCAGTTGCCTTTCCTTGAGCACCCACGTGTGCGTGGAGAGCCCCATCGTCAGGCAGTGCCTCGTCTCATCAGCGGAGCTTGGCAGGTTCCCTTGGAGCAGGGTGACTCCTCGTCCTTGCAGTGTTGGAAGTGAAGGGCGGGCAGCCAGCCGCCTCCGGCAGGAGGGTAGCTGGATATCACGCTCTGTCTCTCCCCGTTTACCCGCTTTCTTCCTTATCGTTGAACTGTTATTGCCTGGCTACAGGCACCTTGAAAACCGGCCAGGTCCAGAGAAGGTAGAGCCCTCCTTTCTAAAGGAGTGTGGAAAGAGAAATTCAGCAGTGGTAGACACTGAAAGAGGCTGCTGGGACACATCTGGCAGCTGCTTCTCTATTGTAAACAGCAGCAAGAAATCTGACAAGTTACTACATTCTAGCTGAAAAAGCCTCTTTTCCCTCTTCTCATCTCCCTGTTTATCCCCATAAAGCTTCTGTTGCCTCCCATGTGTGCATCCTGAGTGGGTGAGCCACATGGGATAGTAAACAGGTGGGTTTTTTGCGGTGTGTCAGTCGTACCATTGGTGCTTGGTGCTTTTGCCCTTTGCAGAATTGAATGCCCTTCCTTTCCCTGTTGACGCATTTCCCTCTGCCCATCAGTCCTCACTTCTCAATAATCTACCAAAGGAGTGGCTTTCCTAGTGTACAGGTATTAAAGCTGTGTGATTTTTGAGAAATCCAGTGCAGTATTGACACAGTATCTGTCTCTCTCTTTCTCTATCTCTCTCTTTCTCTCTGTCTGTCTTTCTCTTTTTCTCAAAATACTGAGATTTCAGTGCTCGGACCCTCAGTGCTGGTATTCTCCCCTCCCCTCCCCTCTCCCTGTAGATACAAGGGTACAACTCCGAAATGCTGCACTGTTGATAATGTCTTTCTGAAGCAGCCAGCTGTGGCTCTTCTAACTTTGATGCCAACAATAGCCAAAAGACATCCCCAGGCCCCAGTGCTCTATTTAAAGGAAAGAAAAAAAAAAAAAGAAGAAAAAAAAGCTTGTTCTATTTAAAAAGAGCAAGAGAGAAGGAATAGTGTTTGAAATGAGGTGTTCCCATCCCACCTCCCTCCTGCCTAGGACTAAAAGGTGATAATCACTACTAATTACAGGATTTTCCTTCGTGAATAGGAGTTTGAGTTTCAGGATTTAGGTGCAATTAAAAAAGGATTTATATACCATTTTTTTATTTGTTTATTTTATCTTTTATAAAGTATTTCTAACATGTCCAAACTGCGCTGCTGCTGCTAGAATCTTTTGTGATCTGAGAAGGTTTTAAGATTAAATGCTTCCTTAAGAGCCAATAAAAATAATTATAATAACAACAATAAATTAAAGCTAAATTGGATATAGTCATGGTAGGCTGGAATGACACTGGGCGAAGAAATAGAGACTTGATGCCTGGCTAAAAGGGCTCGTATGGTTTGCTCAAAGTTATGGGCATGATCTTGAAATTATTGGTTAAGGGTTTGCCTTGTGTATTACTGCAGATCAGGTCGTGCCACGGTCCAAAATTACAAAGAGTCTGCTAACAGGGAATTTGCAAGGCCAAGATGTAGAAGCATCTTCATGGAGACCCACAAAAGCAGATCAGAAGTAGGCGAGAGGAACTCTGCCACCGGCCTAGGGTGCGTGAAATTTTCTGGTCTAAGCCAGTTGTCCAGATTTCACCTGTAGTCAGCAGAAAGACACAGTTCTAGTGGGCACCATAAGGTGGGGATGCTGATTTTAAGGGAGCTATACAACTCTCCTGGCTTTCAGAAGTGCCCTTGGATGCTTCTCTGTATCCCTAGGGACACAAATACTGTTAAACTGCCGGGCCAGAGTGATTGCAGGAAAGGACGGATCAAAGCCCTGTGTATCAAGAGGTGTCTGTCTCCGTGGTGGTGTTAGGGAGCTCCGTGCCTCTCCTCGCACAGCGACAGGGACTGGCGTAGCACAGGGGAGGCGGAGGGAGAGCCTGGCAGTTCTCACAGCTAATCAGAAAGCGAATGTCTGTGTATGGCGCCCATGCAGAGAGCTGCAGGCCTTCTTTCGGCTAGGATGGAAGGGAAACATTTTTGGCCTTTTTAAGAAGCTTTGAATCTCGCCCCGAAGGGGTGAGATGCTTGCTCCCCTTTGGTGGATAAAACCAGGTTGAATCATTCATACCTGAGGGTATTTTTCTCCAAGCGCCAGTGAGTCAACGCGCGCAGGGTCCAGGCTTTGCCCTGAGAGGACATCTGTCTGCTTGTCCAGGATCTACAGCCACGGCTGTTTTGTCCCCTTGAAATGGAGCGCTTTGTAGCTCTCCCCTTAATTTGAAAGCTTCAGACTTCCACCTCGATTGCTCTGTTCTGATCCAAATAGCCAGCTGCTTGGCTCCAGGTAGAGCACTGCGCGTAAGGACTGAGCGTCTCGGCATGCTCTCCCGTGTTACAAAAGGAGAGGAAGAAGGAACAATGAGTGGTAGAGCTGTGTGGGCTGTGCTTTAGCAACCTCCGAGTATGCAGAGCTGCTGCTGTTGGTACAGGACAAATTGTCATGGTTGAATTTACCAGAATTAAAAATTTTCCCCCATTTCACGCAGTGGTGCCCTGTCAGGAGGTACAAAAGGTAGCAGTTGCGGTGCTGCAGGGATAATCCGTTTTGCCCTCTGCTCAAGCTTCTTGTTGCTCTGCTCTTTTCAAGCACAGGGAGTTTTAAATGGTTCAGCCGGGGTTTAAAACAGCATGGGGCACTCGCCGTGCCTGCTGAGGCCTCGACTCTTCTGCTGCAGGAGTCGAGTGCAGTGCTTAGTCACCCAGAATCAGGTTCTGCAGCCCAGGTCCCGCTGAGGACATTTCCAGTATATTTCAAGGCTCTATGGGAAACCTCAACTCAGTGAGAGACCAAAGATGAAAACAAGCCAGAGCTAAACACGTAATAGCAAAACCAGTGGGAATCAATGAAAGTAAAACCCATAGAAAACGCAGAAATGGTATGACTAGGACCTCCGGAAATAAAGCTTCAAAATCTATTAGAAGGTGACTAATTTAACAAATAATTTAGCCCGTAGTCTGTTCGTGGGTTAAGTTTGGCTCATGTAATTTGACCATTAAACCAGAGCTGCTGGTTGCTCAGCCCGGCCCTCAATAGACAAGTGGAACGGTTGCTAGGCTTTTCGCTTTCAATGCCATTTAGAGGTTAGAAGGAAATAATTTCACTTGCACTATAGATTCACCAAATAGCCACAAGGTCAAAACAATCACTGATATTTTAAACCGTAGGAATTTTAATACCTTTTTAGACTAGCGTTGATAAATTCTTTAATGGAAAAGGAGGGAGGCAGCACCACCGCTGGTTCGTACGGCTGCTGCTGTAGTGCCGTTTCCAGGCGCTGGGGTTTAGGGAAGGAGGGTTCTGTGACAATTCTTCAGGGTTACGTTAGCAATTCCACGGGTGGGGGAGCGCCCTGTCCCTGTTTGGGGTGTCCTCAGCTCTGAAATTCTAGTTCAAAACCAAACAAAGCGAACAAACAACTTTGCTGTGTTTCTGCAGAAGGATTTCTCAAGGGTATCGGGAAATGGAAATGGATACAAAAAGCCACTCCCCCAAAAAAATAACCCAAAACAAAAAAATCAAAACTATATATATATGTATATATATGTATATCTCTCTATAGAGGGCACTTTGCAGGAACACTGTGCTGTACTGATCTCGAAATCTCTGCCTGCCTGTGTCTCTTACACCTTTTGCATCGCTGTTCTCTTTGTTTTAGGGGAAAAAATTAGATTACACCTTGTCAAATTAAAATAAAAATAAAATAGTAAAGCCTGTGTTTAATGTTACAGAGCTGCTTGAAAAACAATTGGGTTCAGATTATTTTGTATTCAATCCTGTAAAAAGCAACAGAAAAAAAGAACTACAAAAGACCAGAGATGTTCAGCCAGCCTGTCGCTCAACTAATGTGTTTTTTTAAGTGGAAAAGTAACAATGATTGGGAAGGTAATGGATTTCCTCCGGACCAAATCCAAGCCTTGGTCTCATTCTTTATTTATCTACCTATTTACTTACTTATTTTTATTTACCGTGAAGGAAATTAGGAAGGAGATGGGCCTGAGGAGGGAAGTATCTCGTCCTCTGGAGGGACGGAGGTCGGAAATCCAAACCCGAACAGCGTCTCGCCCCAGCGGAATGAACTTGCAATTGGAATGGGAGAGGGAGAAGGCAGAGACGGCTGCACGGACAGCACAGGGGCAGGGACGGACCACCTTTTGGGAGGGGAGGACAGGTGTAATCTAAGCTTCACTAATAACGTAGAGGCTGCACATTATTTTGGCACCCTTTCCCCTACCCCCTCCTCATTTTGGAGCAAGACGGAATGACTCCTGTCTCACCAAAATGGCCAATAATGTCCGCCTTCTCACCTCATTTGGAGCAGCAGCTTGCTGAGTGTCAAAATGTTTAATACCATTTGGTTTTGTTTGGTGCTTTCAAACAGTCACTTCACTTTCTTTTGTTCCCTTTTTCAATTAATTTCTTCTTTAAGATATGAAATATGTTTATCTTTTAGTTGGTTTAATGTGAATCGGGGTTTGAAGTGACGGGTTCTCGTCTAGTACACTCTCCTTTCCCCACCTCGCTCCTCCTCCAACATTTTTCTCCCTGAGCTAATCTGGAAGGGCCTTAAAAAGTGGAACTGGTGGGTTTCCTCAGCGCAAACTGGTTGGTTGGTCCTCAGATTTCTCTCACTAGCAGCGTCCTGGGAACACATTTTAAGGATGGATTCTGGTGTTGCAAAAGTCAACCCTGGATCTCCCAGTGTCTCTTCCGATCAGGTCTGTAAATCTGTCCCTTTCGAAAACATCTCTCACCTTGTGGACCCCAGCTCTCTTTTTAACTGAGTGGTGGTGGTGGTGATGGGGAACCTTAGCGATGGCGATTGGTACCTTCTCGTTGGAAAGAATAATGCACTGAAAATGCCACTCACAGAACACAAACTGGGTTATCTTCTCAGCAACAAAACCAATTGGCTTTACAAGGGTGTGAAAAGTGATGGATCTCTACGGTTTCTAATGAAAGTTATGTTAAGCAGAATTTGCCTGTGTGAAATACTCAACAGACAATATCGAACAGACTCATAACTAACTGCACTTAAATCTTTCTGTGCCTCAGAAATGGCTTCTCTACATTGAAGTAATTTGACCTGCATCACAAATGTCCAGCTCCAGTTCTAAAATCTGGTTCTCTCAGTAACAAGCTGTGTCCTTGTTTGAAAAAAGCTCCTGAGAGTTTTTTGGCTGTTGAAAATGTGTGTTTGTGTGTGCCTGCTTGCGTGCGTATGTCGGGAGATGCTGCACATGCACATGGAGCACGCACATCTGTGTATGCATGCAAGGTTGGCTTCGTAAAACAGGTCTGACAAAGCTGTCATGGAAACCAAACATCCCTGAAACTCAGGGAAGGTGCTTCTTGAAACCAGAAATTGGATATTAGATAAGTGGCTATAAAGTAGAGCCCTGACTGCCCCATCCCAACTTTTCCTTTCCAGGGAGGGCAGTTCTTTTCTTTCCGGTCCTTTGAATGTGTTGGATAGCAAAATGGAAGGAATCTCTTTACCACATTTTTTACATGTAAAATTTCACTCTTGCAGCTGCTGTGTGTGAAACCCAGCTGGACCCAGAGCTGAAATTGTTCTTGATTCAATCTCTTGCTTCACTTCAAGCTTTCTTCCCACCACCGCTCTCCTCCTCCTAGGCCCTGACCTAAACACTGACCCAGCGATTCGCAGCTTGACAAATCTCATGTCAACAGCCAAATCAGAGTGGTATAGCAATTAAAATAAACAGCAGCGTGATGGTTCTTGGTATCCAGAGACAAGCCCTATCAGTATTTCCCGTTACAGTAAATGTGGCTGTCACAGCCCTGAGCCGTTGCAGGGATGTATCTAGGGACTCTCGGAGGTCTCGAGCATTTAATGTGGGAGTTGTTTTCACGTCCTAGACTGGTGTGTGGATGTTTGTATATTTGTGCACACACATGAGTGTGTAGCTTTTTTTAAACCAGGATGCACAACAGAAGGGCGACTGCCTGTGTTGGCCGTGCGTTGGCCTGCCGCTAACCCTGATCCAAATTCTCCCTTTGCGCAGAACGCGCGGTGTTTTGGGCTGGTGTCCAGAATCCAGATGTGCTGGTTGCTTCCCATTGGTCAAGTGGGACAAATGCCGTTAAAACAGCCAAAAAGGAATGCTGCCCTGAGACCCTGCGAAGCTGACCTAAACCCCCGGGTGCTGCGAGGAGGGCGGGGAGAATTGCTTCGCAGTTGTTGGCGAGCGTGCTCGGCACGGCTCCGGCTCCGTGGCCCCAAGCTTGTGTTTTGTGAGTGGATCCCCTCCCTTCCCTGCCCAAAACCACGCAGACGGCAGCAGTCTGTTCCCTTCAGACTCCGATTCTCAGCACTCCACCATACATCAAATGATGCTTTTTAGTTATTCTATTCTGGTTTGTTCTTCCTTTTTTTTTTTTAATTTATTTTTCTTTTCCTCTTTCTCTTTTAGTTTGGTTTTATTTCTTTGTGATTAGCCTCGGTTTGAATTAATTGTCTTGTTCTGTTTCCATGACAACTCAGTGTTTGCATCCCACCTGCCGTTGTTTGTTGCTGTTGATGCTGTTTGCTGACCGGATCTTGTCCGGCATATGTCTCCCCATTTCTCCTCACCTCTTCCCACCTTGCCTCCCCTCTCCAGAAGGTTACATATCAGCCCCTCCTCAAAAGAGTCATCCCCACCCCAGATCTCTCTGCATGTTGACCCCACTTGTTTCTTTTCAAGTTCTCTCCATCTTGTCTCAGACTGTGACTGGGGTGGTCTTCACATGGCTCCATTTTCTGAAGTGCGGTACCTCCTGAAGCAGACAGTGGAAGGAAGGATGGAGTAGGCAACAGGGACGTACCCTCATGTCTAGGGCTAAACGTCTTCCGTAGCGGTGTGACAGAGGGGAGCAAGGAGCATGTTGCCTGCTCCCTTGAGACAGTGCTGGTGCCTGAGGTTGTGCAAATACCGTGGTTCTCTCCTTACACCCTTCTCTATGTGAATAGTCGTATTCTAGGGTTAGTGTCCAGGTGAGTTTGCAGTCTCTTCCTCCACACTCCAGTCCTTTTCCCAGATACACCGCAGGTGAGGGCATGCTATCCATTCTCTTTGCAAATCCACGCATGCGGGAATTCTCCTCTAACATCTCTGAGCTCCTGATGCTGCTCCTCTGGAAGTCTTCTTCCTCGCCTCTCAGTACTGGTTCCTGGGTCCTGGTAACCATGCAGAAAAGGATCTGATAGGACGATGGGAAGAGCGCACCTTTCTATGAAGACATCTCCTTGTCAGCTTTCAGGAGGAGGCACGGGCTAGATTTGGCTTCTCTTCAGCAAAGCCCCACTAAATGGAAAGCAGCCACTACCTCTCCTGGCAGCGCGCTTCCCGTCTGAAAAGAGCCGTAATGTTGAGCAGCAGCCAGGGAAGTGGGCTGGAAGCTAAACGCTAGAAAAACCCAGGACATCAGTTCCGAGGGACATCTGAAGGCACTAGGACTCGGGAGGAGCGATGGCAGGCTAAGCTCTGATGTCCTTTGCGTTGCTTTTGCATGGATGCAGTTGCCACTGATTTTTTGGAGAGGTTGTTCAGAGAGGTTACCTGGGAATAGGACAAGAGGGACAGATATTTTTCAGTCCCCCAGCGCTCCAAACTCTCCTGCCCCCTCGCTCGCCCCACCTGAGGGGAGTTTACTGCATGGCTGTCCCTGAAGCCGGAGGAATCCTGCGCTCCTTTTCTCCTTAGGCTACTGCCGCACCTGCAACTTCTCGGGGTCTGTATCCTTTTGTCTGTGCTTTCAGGATGGGACCTTGCCCTCAGCTCCCTCCCTAGGGCCCCTCTTACCCACTTACCTTTCTCCTTTGTTCGTTCTCCTGCTTTCACCCCTGAGGAATTCCAAGCACCCCCCGCAGCCAGCCCGCCCAGTTAGTTCAGAAAATGGAGCCAAGGAAACCGCACCCTCCCCTTTGCGTCCATGTTCTTACCGTGTAAGGTCTGGAAGCTGCATCCACCTCTCTGCTAAGGAGATGCACAGAACATGTCACTGTTTTCTCAACGTTAAAGTTTCATTACCTTGTTTTTCTTATTAATTCTATTCTATTTATTATTCCGCCAGGGCTGAGATGTGACAATGTGAGCCACCACATTGGGTCACATCAGCTAGAAAAAGTATGCAGCATTAAAGTGGGTTTCCCCCTCCCCTCCCTCTCTTTCTCTCTCTTCTTTCTCCCTTCCCCTCCTTGTTCTCCTTCTCCTTGTCTTCCTTTCTTTCTCTGTCGCTCTCTTTCTATTCAGTATCCATGTGGGCATTTGCTAGCCGCCCATAAATTATATCTCTCTGCATTTTCCTCTCTCTTTCTCTTTCTATCTTTTTCTCTCTCTTTTTTACCTATTTTGCATGATGTTTGTGACTCTGAGAGCTGCATCTATCGATGGAACCGTGTCAGATCTTAAAGAGGCTTCGTTAGGGTTTCTATACCCGAAAACCACAAAAATTTCATTAGAGTTTCTCATCTTTTCCACACTCTTTCTCGCTCCAGGGGGACTGCCTCCCCCTGGACGGCTCTCACACGCAGACACCAACTAAATTCTGTCCCGCTCCGGGGATGCCCTCTCCTTCCTTTTTTATATTTTTGCCTCTTTACTTTTCAAGTGGCGTCTCTCTGGCATTTGGGGATGTGATACTTCTCTCTTTGTTGAATTATCCGGGTCCAACAAGGCAAAATCTTGAGAAGTTTCCATCTCCATCCCAGCCTTCTCCTCGCCACCACCCCACCTCCGCAGCATCCCTCGGGCACGGAGCAGCCGCTGGGAGAGGGCCCCTCTCCAGAGACGGAGGAGGCACCTGGACCGTTTCAGGCCGTGGTGGTGGAGGGGTTGTTGCGTTTTGCCATGGGAGAAGGTGATGTGGGAGTGGGACTCCACTGGAAAAGGGGAGGAGCAGGTTTCCCGGGGCGCGGAGCGGGGAGCTGGGGGCCCCAGCGGCTGTGGAGGAGATTTTTCGACGCTCGGCATGCCAGCTCTTGCCAGTAAAGATGAGAAATTGCTAATAAATTTTTGTGTATTTATCTGTGCTGTGATGGGTCTAATCTTGATCAATGGAACCCTGTTGCTATGAAATATCGCTTTTATGTCTATATTCTATATATTGTTTGTGAAGTAAAAATTTATTTGAAGTTTAATTTTTTTGGTTTTTGATTTTTGATTTTTTAATTTTTTTGGTTTTTGTTTTGTTTTTAATGAAGGAAGAAAATAAATGATGACAAACCCCATCTATATTTAAATTATCTTTTGCTCTTTTTTCTTTTTCTCCCTTCTTTTTCTTTTCTTTCTTTCTTTCTTTCTTTTTTGTTTTGTTTTGTTTTTTTGTTTTGTTTTTTTGTTACCTCTGTGCGTCTCGTCCACAGTTCGCCGTGTGGCCCCTCGCTTCTCCATCTTACCTGTCAGCCATGAAATCATGCCCGGTGGCAACGTCAACATCACCTGCGTGGCCGTGGGTTCGCCCATGCCATACGTCAAGTGGATGCAGGGAGCAGAAGACCTGACGCCTGAAGATGACATGCCTGTGGGCCGCAATGTCTTGGAGCTCACGGATGTCAAGGACTCAGCCAACTACACGTGTGTGGCCATGTCCAGTCTGGGAGTCATAGAAGCTGTTGCTCAGATCACGGTGAAATGTAAGAGAGTGTGAGCACGCCTGCGTGAGCGAGTGCGTGGGTTCCCCGACTGTGCATGTTTGTAGGAGCGTGCATGCACAAGGGTGTGAGCTGCTGCACAGGTGTATATCTGCGCAAGGCACGGGTTGTACGCACAGTAACAGCGCGTCTGAGCATGTGTGCGAAGCAAATGTGGGCACGTGTCACGTTTATGCACGTGAGCACTTGTGGAAACGTGGTCATGCCTGTCAGCCGTCACCGGTGCATGAGTGGGGATGTCACTGTGCGACTGTGGGGACCTGTTTCTGCTTGTGTCTTTGTGTGTCTGCATGGGGTGAGCCTGTGACTGATCTGCACGAGGAGTGTGGGGACACAATTATGCATGTAAAAAGGTAATCGTGCATGAGTGTGTGTGCATGGGAGAAGGAGCAACGTGGCTGTATGGGCATGTGGTGCCTGACTGCATGTATGTAAGTCCGTGTTGTTACTAGCCGGTATGTACCTGCGTAGGTGTGGGAGCATGAGCAGGAAGACAAACTTGTGCACCATGAAGGGCCATGTGCTGGGATCTGTGCATGCGTCTTTGGGGATCCCGCGCACAAAGAAATCCACGGCAAAGGGGAAGCTGGTGGCTTGAGATCTTTCCTCGCTTTAGGACAACTGAGCTGTTTGTTATGAAGAGAACTGATTCTAACCCCTGCATGCTTGTTGCTGTCCTGGGGTATGAGGCTGGCTGGGCAGTTTGCAAGGAGCCTTGGATGGCTTGAAGCCTGCATGCCATCCTGTTCCAAGGTTAGAGATTCAGCCAAGGCCCTGAGGATCTCTGGCATGTGTGCCCTTGCAGTAGACCTTAGTTCCAGCATCTTAGTGGCCGTTGTTGCCTCAGCAAGAGGGGGAATAACCCCAGCTTCCAGCTAGAAATTCCCAAGAGGAGCACGGGTGCAATCTTCAATCTATTCTGTCCTCAGCAGGGGAGTATTAAAACCCAAGCGGGATGCCCCTGTGGTTGGGTGAGTGTAGAGCTCTTTGTATGAGCTGGTGTCTGCTCTGAGTGATGGCATTGCCCACGACGGGTCTGGGGGGAGAAGGGGTGGGAAACGATGTGGGCGGGTGGGGGAGAGGAGGAGAAATACTTTGGAGAAGGGGAGGGCTAACGAAAACCAATCCTTTTGTATCAGTGTGTCCAACTAAGAAAGGTCTGACAATAGAAATGAGTAGGGACTAGTGAGTCTTGACATGACACTCATCCTGAGCTTTTGCACAGGGAGTGGGCTCACGTGCTAGCAGAAGGATGCCTGAGGCTGGACTGAGGTGCTCTTTGTTTTCTTGCATATTTTCTTCCTTCTCCTTTTTCCCTGTCTTACACTATCAATTTAAAAAGCTGCTGTGTAAGATACATTGCTTCTGCTTCCAATCGTCCTGTCTCCTCCGATGGGGAATCTTGCCCTGCTGGTACCTTCTCCCTTTTGTCATTTTATTTGCATTCTATTCCGCCTTACGTTCCTGCGTGTAAGCATCTGCAGTCTTTCCCAGGCAGAAGATGAAAGGAGAAGTTAGAGCTGTAGAGGTGCTCAGGTCTAGAGAAGAGGGTTGGAAGGGGTCTGGAGCGTGTAGTGAGGAAAACACATAAAGCTGACACGTTGAAGGTGTCTGACATTGAGCGTGCAGTCTCCAGCAAGCTCCAAAGGCAGTCTTCTGGGTGAGGGACAGAGGAGATGAGTATTAACACACGTTTGTGGCTTGAGAGGAAGCACTCCAAGTATTTGTAGTTTTCTAGTTCTGGAGAGCGCAGTCTGCACTATACCGTTACCTGCACGCTAAACACGGAGAGCTTCAGCCGTGCCGGAGCTGGGCTGCCCGCGCTGTTTCAGAAGATCTGATTACGTGCTCGGAAGGAGCTTCTGTGAAACTGCTTTTTTCTTACTGCCGCGTGAGCTGGCGGATGTGCAGCTGAAATCTGTGCTAATGATTCCAGATGTTTAGCTGAACACTTTCCTTTTGATGGAGCAGTTTAAGGAGGATAATAGAGTGTATAACTAGGTTCATAATATTTCAGCAGCACTTTACTGAACTGCCGCACTGTGATTGGTACTGTGCCTCTGGCTCCTGCAGCCCTAACTAGCCCAATTAGGCACCGTTTCAGCATATGTGGTTTTTTTTAAAATGTCTGTTCTTCCTGATTCTCAGCACTCCCCAAGGCTCCTGGGACGCCAGTGGTGACAGAGACGACAGCAACAAGTATCACCATCACCTGGGACTCTGGAAATCCAGACCCTGTGTCCTACTATGTCATTGAATACAAGTCTAAAAGCCAGGATGGACCATATCAGATCAAAGAGGACATCACCACCACACGCTACAGTATTGGGGGCCTCAGCCCCAACTCTGAGTATGAGATCTGGGTCTCTGCAGTCAACAGCATCGGGCAAGGGCCTCCCAGCGAGTCAGTGGTCACTCGCACTGGGGAACAAGCTCCTGCCAGTGCCCCCCGTAATGTGCAGGGACGAATGCTGAGCAGTACCACCATGATCATCCAGTGGGAGGAACCGGTGGAGCCCAACGGGCAGATCCGTGGCTATCGTGTATATTATACTATGGAGCCTGATCAACCTGTCAGCAACTGGCAGAAGCACAATGTGGACGACAGCCTCCTCACCACGGTGGGCAGCCTTCTCGAGGACGAAACCTACACAGTCCGGGTCCTGGCCTTCACCTCCGTGGGAGATGGGCCCCTTTCCGACCCCATCCAGGTTAAGACGCAGCAAGGAGGTGAGCAGCTGTGTCACTACCTTTGACGGACTGGGCTGCAGGAGGGAGAGGTGTTGGCTTATAGCATTATGCAGCTGTGGCTGCCATGTCACCAGAGCATTTTCTTCTTTGTTGGTTCGATATGGTTAAAATAGAAATCATTTCCCATGAGGAAGCTCGGTCCAGTGGCTGGAGCCAGAGGGCCTGGTGCATGATTTCTGATCTGTTTTTTCTCGGAAAGGTTGTTGCTTAAATGGGTGAGGCAAGCAATTATGCAAAGAGAATCCATTTCTGCTGTGCCATGTTTCAAAGTGAGGTATCTTATTGCTTCCAGTTTCTAAATGTCTTTAATAGAGCTAAAAATACTCACTGCCCAGGCAATGGTGAAGCTTAACTCTTCTTAAAGCATCCAGAAACTACCGTCTCAGAGATGAGTGGGAATGAGCCTTATTTTTCCTTCTTCTAAAAGGGGAGCAAAACAAAGCTCTAATTGTCACAGCAGATGCGTTGAGCTGAGAGAAAAAGGTGTTTTATCACAGGTTGTCACCCAGCATGCTTTCGGGTGCTCTGCTTATGGCATAGGGTGCTGGTGAGGAAACACTGTGTCCTCAATGGGCTGCTCATGGGCTTCCCAACTTCCAGAATCTTTTAATACTGGGGATTGGTGGGAAGGGCTGTATCCTGTACTGCCAAGAAAGAGGCATATGATCCAGTAGGACTCTTCCATCTCCAGCAGCTTTGGATGTGCTCGGGTCCTGTAGTGGGATTTAACCCTCCACTGCTTTAAAGGAAGGGCCTGCCTACTCTGCAGGGTGGCATTTTGCTGCTGACATGCTTTTCACACACAGGCTTTGAAGAAAAGAGGTCACGAGTCAAATTAATGTGGTTTCTCCCATCTCTCATCTTGCCTCCTCTGCCCCGTTGGCTCCTTCTCTGTGTCAGTTCCTGGGCAGCCGATGAACTTCCGAGCAGAAGCCAAGACGGAGACGAGCATCGTGTTGTCGTGGAGCCCTCCCCGCCAGGAGATCATAGTGAAGTATGAGCTCCTCTATAAGGAAGGAGACCACGGCAGAGAGGTGAGTCTGGAGAGGAGCAGCACAAAGGGTTGGGGCCTCAAGGAGCATCCCGACCCTCCATTTCCCAAGGTGGCTGAGAGCGGGGAGTAGGGCAGGTGTCTCTGGGCAGGGCTCGCCTGTGCTCCTTTTTGTTTGTTTTTATTTTTTTCTTCCCCCTCGCCCATCTCAGGTGCCGAAGAACTTCGAGCCAACGACCTCCTTCACTTTGGAAGGCCTGAAGCCCAACACTGAGTATGTCTTCCGGCTGGCTGCCCGCTCGGCTCTGGGCCTGGGGGCCTTCACCCCGGAGGTCAGAGAGCGCACCTTGCAGTCTAGTAGGTGTCTCTCCTTTTCCCACCCTTCTCTGAGGGGAAGACAGTCAGGGAGCCAGAGATGGTGGGCACAGGGGTACGGAGCTGTGGGGTGGACGTTGGCGGTGCTGCGACGTTTCACCCATCTGGGGTTCCTCTGCAGGGAGGCGGGCAGTGGCGGGGGACACGTCTGGGACCTGCTGCCTTCTCCTTTTGCTGTCCCAGATAGCTGAGATGTGCAGGAAGAGTGGGGCTGGTGCATGCTTTGGGGGGGTGATGGCAGGCCAGTTAGCACCATCAACTTGATGGGATGGGGACCAGTGAAGAGCTCGTTGATGGGCCGCGCTGGCCCTTGGTGCTGAGCATGCTCAGGGAGGACAGCACCCCACTGTCACGCAGCCGCTTGCCAGTCCACCAGCAGAAACTGAGCAGCAGCTGTCCGGAAGGGGGGCACAAGCAATGGAGCAGGGAGGCAGTGGGGGAATCGGGAGGAAGAGGAGAAGGGAAGGTGATTAATCAAAAGTCCAAGGTTTTCACCAGCCTTTGGGAAAGCAGTCCTCATGCTCTTTTCCATGAGTGACTTCATAGCCGTGGGGATGAAGGCCTGCTGGCCTCACGAGCGCTGGGAATGGTCCCGTTTGGGCTCCAGCAGAGCAGGAGAAAGAACTCATGTGGAGGCTGGGGAGGGGGGGAAATTAATGACACCAGGATGGAGCGTATGCAACCAAAATGTGCTGGTTTTAGTTTAATGGATTGTCTCCCTTCGCTGTTGCCCTGGGGACAATAACCCTGGATGGCAATATTTCAACCTGGGCTTTTCACAGATCTTTGCTTTTAAATGAGGTGTTTTTTCACTGCATGAGTGGCTGTGGCAGCTGTTCTTTGTGTTTTCTGTCTCCTCTCATCTCTACTAAATCACTCCGCTGCAGTTTGGAGTAGCCGGGAGCAGAACTAACTCAGAAATGGCTCTGGTCACCAGTGTGAGGAGAGCGAGCGCCTGCTCCCATCTCTCAGAGTCCTTAACAAGGGAGAGCAGTGGGCTCTCAGCTGGGCGCCTGCCCCATCTTTCCGTTTTAATTGTCACGTCCTGCTGTCTCTCTCTCTCTTTCCCCTGTCTCTCCCCTCTTTCTCTCCCCCCCAGGAGAGGGAGGAAAGGGGACTCTGTTTCTGCATAGACAGAATTCCTTACTCGGGCTTTCTCAGGCCTCCAGTCCATTCAAAGATATTTTGTTTTCTTTCCTTCAAATGTTTTTCCCCCTGTTTCCTTTTATTTTTTTTTTCTTACTCTCTCTATGTATCGAAAGACAATCCTATCCTGACTGCTGCAGATCTGCTGGTTCTGATCCCAGTATGGTACTGTCAGAGGGAGCATCGCTGTGGGGTGGGTGAAAATGAACTGGAAGGACCTGAAAAATAAGTGTCAAACTTACCCACACTCTGCTTCTGTTTTGCAACGAGTTTCCCTCTTTGAGCTCCGTGGGGATGGGAGGAAAAGAGGGTCTGGGATTTGTGCTTTCTGGTTCGATAAAAACAGGCTGGAAGAGGGGTGTGGGAGTTGATGGCAGTAGGGCTTAGTGACGCTGAAAATTTTTCCCTAAAGAGTGAAGAGAAGGGGACCCGGGAAAGGGGAAAGCTTTGGGGTTTTTTCTAACTTGGCACCTGTCCCGGATGAGGCCTGGTTTATTTCTGTGTAGCTCAGCTTTCATAGGGATAGTTTCATTAATTTAACGCTCTTGAGAACATCAGCTGGGAGCTGTCAGTGTCCTGGAACACGGTGAAACATTTTTTCCTGGCTGGCTGTTGGAGGAACGAGTCAATTCTCCCTGGTCCGGGCGACATCCTTCGGCTCACAGACCTTCTGGCTCGGGACAGGCTTTTGTGTCTTCCCTCTGCAGCTCCTTTTCTGTTCAGCTCCTCCCTGGCCCGCTCCATGCCTCTTCTTCCATTTCTCTTCTGCGCTCTGCCTGCCTGCATGCTCTCGCAGCCAGATGAAACCAGCTCCCTGCTCTCTGTCTGTCTGTCTCTTGCTGGGCGGTTTCACACCACGATGGCATCTTGGCTCTGCAACGGCAAAACCTCCTTCGTCCTCCCGCAGCCTGCCGCGGTGGTCGGTGCCCTTCCCCTCCCAGCTCAGCCGGCAAGCATGTGCCTGCATGCCGCAGCCCTCCCTGCATTGCACACCTTGCTGCACAACACCCTCCACCTCCCTGTCAGGGTGGCTCCTCCTGAGCATCATAACCAAAGTAAAATCCATTAAACTAAAGGTAAAGTATCTTTTTCTTCTTGAAGTAGCTGGGTTTTAACTCTTCAAGTACCAGAGACATAGATTGTACAAAAACAACAGACTCTCATGGTTGGAGGAAGCTGGTGCGCCCTTTCTAACTAGCCATGACCTTCCCAGGGCTCCTTGGCAACTCTCCTACTCGAAAATTTTGGAGCGCAAAGCGTGTGTCAACAGACAGGGGTGGCAGGGTGGGTGCTGTGAGGCTGCATGTGCAGGTGTAGAGGAACGACGGGGCTTTCTTACCCTCTGTTCCTTCCTGAGAAAGGGTGTTTCCCCCAGCCATTAGCTCTGCTCTCCTTCCCTTCCCCCTTCCTCACAGTATATGAAGTGAACGAAACATATCCAAGTCTATGGTACCTAAAGGGTTAAAAAACATTGTATTGTACAAGGTCAGTAAGGGTCATTCTTGTGGCTTGGACAGTCAACTTTAAAGCATGTAAAAGATGCAGTTCAGGTGAGTACTGGCTGGTCTCAAGCGGATTCACAAATACAGTCCACCCTGTCGCTGCAGGCTCGCACACACGTGTGTGGATCTGCACACACTCATGTATGTCCTGGAGCCCGTGGGAGGGTGGGGAGGGGTTCCCAAAGCGCTGTCTGCTGGGTGAAAACGGAGGCCAGCAGACAAAGATGATGCTCTCCTGGCTGGGGGGCTCTGGCCCCGTGCTGTGGCTCCCTCTCCAGCAAAGGGGCTTGTTGCAGAGGTGGGCTCGCAGCAAGTTTGCGCTGCGGTGCTTTGCCTCCTGCACACAGCTCCCACCTTCTCGATGCTGTCCCCCCGCGCGCATGCACGTCTCCAGGGTCACGCAGGTTGGGCTGGATTGTGAAGGAAACTCACAGTGCCATGAACTCCCCAGATGCGTCTCCACTATGGCCAGGCAGCACTTGGTGGCCGTTTTCATCCAGGTGCTGTAGTCGATGAGAGTGCCGGGGTCGGGGGCCGGGTGGGATCTGGGCCTTCTCCCCCATCACCCACCCACACCCCCCCCCCGCCTTTTTGACCAGAGAAAGTGCAAACCATCCCAAAAGGAGGCCTCACTCCAGGGCCTCCCGGTAGGTCCCTGTGCTGGAGCGTAGAGGGTGAGTGAGCGAGCGAGCCCGACCACGCGCAGCAGCTGCCGGTGCCCGCAGTGAGCCCAGGCGCCAGCTGGAGCTCCGGCTCTGCTCGCTGGGGCTTTCAGAATGAGTTTCAGGATGGAAAGGGTAGGTCAGGTCAGACCCTCTCTGCAGTGGGTTTCTCAGCTGTGGTGGCTTTGGCTGGACTGCTAAGCAGGAAAGGTGGCTTTAACGCCATCAGCCCCTGATGGGGAGAAAAGAGAAGCAAACAGCATCATGACAGGCACTGGAAGAGGGTTGAGCTTTTCCTCCATACCCTGAAAGGGACTTGAGTTGCTTCTGGGGTGTGGGAGGGAGCAGTGCACCTCCGTTCCGCAGATGTTGGTGCTGCATGGGTCAGAGCAATAGGGGGAAGGAGATCCCTTCGTGGGAATCTGCCGCTCTGCTCTCTGTACAGGCAGCTTAGCAAAAGAGAATGGATTGGGGTCCAAAATTGCCATTACTGCAGTAGCTAGGGCTCTGCTGGCAGCAGGGGAGTAACTGTCCGGGGAGCTAGCGGTGGGGCAGGGTGGCATTTTAAAAGCCAGTCATGTGCAGAAACCCACCAGGAGCTTGGTCTGGCCTCGTAGCTCAGTTTCTCTTGTTCTCTCGTAAGAAAGTCTTATAAATTAGCAGTTGAAGCGTGGAAGGTAGGTAAACAGACTGGGAATGTTCTGGAAGGAGTCACTTTTTATATCAGTATTATTTTATTATTATGATTTCCTTTCTGATGTTTTGTTATTTTAAATTACTGGCTTGATTTATGTTTTATTTTCCAGTTTTTTACTTTTGGTTTTGTTTGTTTGGCATATTTTGACTTATTTTGCGTGGCTAGCCATGGCCGGGGGCCGTCGCCCTCTGCAGTGGGATTTCTGAGGCTAAAAGTGTTTCATTCTGCCATTTTAAATACAGCCACAGCGTAGCAATAAAGCATGAAAGTAGGAGGACAACACCCAAAGTATCCTACTGGACAGAGTGCTTAGCACTTGCGGTGTAAGGACTTACCCTTTCTGCAAAACCCTCCGATTTCTGTTTGATGGAGGTGCACACAAAGCATGTGGCTTTCACTCCAGCGTGGCTTCGTTTAGCAGAGTCCTCAAGGCGAGCTGCGCCTAAACATCTGTTTGTGACTCACGGCTGGGAGTGAGAGGTTTGAAAAAATCATTCCTCAGTAAAAGAGCTTTTTCTTGATTGAAAAGCAACAGAGAAATGAGAAATGGTGACCAGCATTTATCTACTCCCTTGCTTCTTGCAGGTGATGCTTTGGGGGCTTATAAGGACACGCCGGTTTCTGGCAGTGCCTGCAGGGAGTTAAAAAGCTATTTAATGCAGTTTGACTGTGTTGGGTGAGATTGGATTTGCAGATTTGCCTTGAAAATGTATCACTCTCTCTGCTTACCTGGGCTAATTGATTGTAATCAGTGATTGAAAGAAGCCTGCTCTAAGATTTCCCAGGTTACAGTTGGGGTACGGAAGTGGCAGACTCTCTGCCCAGACTTCACCAGGGTCTCAGACCCGCAGCGTCTCCATCAGCAAACCTGTGTTTCTTGCGCTTCTCCCTGTATCTCCAGGCATGGCCACGGCATAGCAGTGTGCGCCCCGGCACGTAGTGTCTGCCAGAGCTGGTGTCAGCGTCCTGCTTCCTACCGAGCAGATCGCGCTAAAAATTACCTACTGTGGCTCAGTAAACACCAAAGTGAGCAGCACTGCGCCAGAAAGCTGTGGTTTACACCTTCCCCATCTCCTGAAAATCGGCCCTTAGACAGTTGTCTGCTGCCACCGTGAGAACACACGGCTGCGTAGGGCCACGTTTCCAAAGGTGTCTGTCCTCCTGGGACTTTCAGAAATACCTTGACATAGTTTAGGTGGAGAGTGCAACAGGAGTTGGACCTGCTGCCACTTCTGAAAACCCCGCTGGGTACCCGCACACCTTGTCAAACCCGCTGCCTCGCTCTTTGCAAGGCTTTTCTCTAAAGCCCTCTGGTCTAAACACATTGTGGGCTCATTGCTTGGCAATATCCTGGGCATTAGCCCGTGGTAGTTCACTTTCTTCAATCTGCGTACAACTAATAACTTCCATCTGGAGGTACAGACTCTTAAATTTAAGCCTCCTGGCTAAAGATTTACTTTCCTTACTTACTTTTCACAGATCCCTTCAAAGAAATTCGAGATCCCAGAGACTGCAGTTGGGAAACAAGTGCTTTACCAGCCAGGGCAGGGTTTGCCAGAGTGCTGTAAAATGGGGAGCTAAAGGAAAGGTCTTTTATAGGGTAAAGCTGGGTGCTTAGTTTTGTGCCAGGTACCCTTAGGGGAAGCAGCAGGACCCCCTTGGCTAGCCCGCTTGCTGTTTTAGTCCTTTGCTTTGGAACGTTTCAGTTTTGATGTCCCATTTCATTTCCGTTGGCTTTTTTTCTTTTCATTTAAAAAAAAAAAAAAAGACAACAACAAAAAGCTCTCCTCTTTTTTAATTTTATCTTCCTAAACCAAATTTTTGTACGTTTTATTTTAGATTTTTTTGTTATCATTTTCCTTTTTTTTTTTCTTTTATCTTTCCCATCTTTTGTTTTTTCCCCCTTCTTCCCTTTCCCTCCTG